>ML344797.1:0-24026 GCA_005239505.1 Nicotiana paniculata | reverse complement strand
GGGGGGGGGGGGGAGGGGATAAAGAAATCTTTTATTGCTCTACAAAAAGTAATGCATTGTATGCTTAGTTATTGGAAATAAAGGAAGCTTTTCTTTTGAATCAAAAAGAAGTTCCTTGCAGAAAATCCATTAAAGTTCTTACCAAATTAGATTTAGTAATTTGTCAACAAATATAATAACATAAAAGGCCAAGTACCAACCTCATAAAGAGCACTAGTTGGCTCCGAAGGTAGAAAGACACCTTGAAGCAATACTCCATTTGGAAACTGTATTCGGATAACAGATTTTGTATACTTCTTTCTTGCAGCTTTTGCTTGCTTTTCCTGATAAGATTTAGGAATCTTCTAATTTCTTCATCCTCATCTCTGCTTCTCTTCTCAATTCGTCACGTACGAGGTTAAAGAAAGAACCAGGTAGCTCAATTTTTGCTGCTACGCTCTCGGGAACAGAAAAGAATACCCGAATCTGTTGAGTTTATAAATAAGAATGTCAGAGGCAGAAAGGACCAAAATAGCACGAGCACTGAACAAAATGTCATACAAATATGATAATTACTATGTAGTTTCAAAAGTATGAGAAGTGTTATGTAACTTTCGAAAATTAAGCTTGACCAAATTCACCAAAGTAAATTTTACGGTATTCACCAAAGTAAATTTTACGGTATTCACCATAATTAAGCTTGATCATGCTCACCATAATACTATCTTGTAAAAGTTTGTAGAGACAAGACAATATTCCAGTTTTCGCACGAATAGAAATTAACCTAACAAATTAATTTTAAAGCAAAATTCGTGAAGTTTGATCATTACGTAAATGGTAAGAAACACATAAGTAAAGAGTAGCACAAGTAATTATTTTCTTAATACATAAATGAGATAATTATATAATTCAGTAAGAGACTGACCAACTAAACAAAAAGTTCAAATTGAATTTTATCTTTCCAAATTTAACCTCACACAGTCATGTGTGTGCGCGCACGCTAACCCCCCAGGTTCAAAATCACAGTTACCACAGAAGGTAATGCACTTAAGAATCATTTATTGGTACAGGCATATAAGAACACAATCGAAGAAAGATTTGGAACTGTTACCCTTTTGTTTGACTCATTTTTACCGCAAATAACACAATTCATTAAATATGTATTGTAATAGAATTACCTCAATATTTCCTCGTGATGAACTGAACGTCTTGCCAGATAAAGTATAATCGTCGAGAAAATCTTTTGAAATATACGAAAAAAGCCTATTTTAACAATTTAGGATATGTTGTGATGTGATCTTAACCGCTTGCAAACTTCTGTTGGATAACCTAATGTTATCCATTCTTTTCATCCCTGAAAACTGATCTTTTATATACTAAGATACAAATATGTCTGAAAATAGAAGACATTGCTTGAGGTTTCCAGGAATTGTTAGGTTGTTCTGTAACCAGGACTAGCACCTATTAGAGGAGGCCCAAGGTAAAAAGACACTTGAAGCGCCCTGAAGCGTGGTGGGGAATTACATCAAAATTGCTTTGCATGAAACAAACTATAACATAGAGAATAACCGAATAGATTAGTCCGGTCAATTTGTGCATAAAAACGCAATATGTTTCATCTACCCTCATATACTTAATGCATTTTATTACAGTTCTCATCGAAGAATAATTCAGACCAAAAATATTTCAGTACTACCACTCTGTAGCTCTCCTTGCTAAATCCTGATAACCATGCCAAGGACCAATAAACCGAAACCATCAGCTAGATGCCCGGGTCCCTTTCTAGAGGAAATACATATTACCATGAAATGATACACCTAATTAACATATAGCCTGCCTACGAGTTTGGCTATCTGTGCCCAGAGGATTAAGTATCGCGAGTGTGAATTTTATGAAAAAGCATAAAAGACTACGGAGTCAACGAATCCAACAGTATCATCTCACAAGGAATATGAAAGAAAATCAATAAAGATATCGTTACTCCACTAACTTTTCAAATAATACTTCCGTTAATGCACCTATTTCAAGTGGTTTTATAGCTTTAAGCATCAACCCGCATTCTCTCAAACATCTATGTCCAGTTGAATCTATGTTGCTCAGGCTCTTCAAATATATTGATGGGTGCGTGTCGGATCCTCCAAAAGTAGTGCATTTTTGGAGGATTCGGCACGGTGTGACAATATATTTGGAGATCGAGCAACATACTTGATAAATAAACCAAGCCACGTGACACAAAAATAGCAGAATTTCCTCATTAATTGGCTAATAAGAAATAAAGTAGCCATTACCCTTTAACAAGAAGATATGGACTTAAAATAATGGTGCTATGTGACTATGTCAGGATGACAACATCATTCATCAATTCTCATTAGTAAGGGCTTTACTTGATGGGAACCACAAGTAAAGTAGCCAAGTTACTACATCATTTTCAACTAAGAGAAATAATTGGATGCCAAGGAAATTTTATCGCTGAAGCATCAGGAAACGTAATACTATTCAGTAGTATCAAAGAGTTCCATTCGAGCACTAGTAAAAGAAAGCTTTAACGTTATATATAGGAATTTAAAATAACATGGAAACAAAAAGACCGAACTATTACCAAAAGTTATCCAAATTCTACCTGTCTATCAATCTTCTTCGGCTCAACTGGTTCACTCGGCTTAACTTAGGATACCGACGCCAACTCTTCAACCTTCTTCGGTTCCAAAAGTGAAGATACATTCTTAAGCATAACAAGTTGTTCTTCAGAAGGAACATCTGTCACAGCCCAAATCTCCCCATCATCTTCTTTCAACTCAAATCCAACAAATTCCAATAGCTCCACTCCTCATACAACATCACCTATAGCCTCTCTTATTTTTGGATTCCCCATCCTTATTTTCCAAAACTTGGCATTCTCTGGTTCATTCACAATGTTATTTAACAATTTATTGACAAATTCAACTGACCCTTCCGAGGGCTCCCTGAAACATATGCACTAACACATGTTTCCAATTCACTTTTAACTTCAACTTTACTTTCAACTCCCAAATTAGAAGACACTTGAGAACTTAAACAACTATCAATATGAGTTGACACCTCTTCTTCAAAAACAAAACCACTACCACAGACAGGGCATTCAAACACATTAGTAAGTGAATAACCTTTTGGGTTTCTCTTCCCAGAAGTGATCAATTCACCATATGGATCAAAACCATCCTTTGGTTCACTTTTGTTGACCTAAATTTCACATTTATTCTCAATTCTTCTATCAGAATTACTTGGTTTTTGAGGCGATGTTTTTGTGTATGAAGGATTTTGCCTTGTATTTAGGAGATGTGATGAAAAATTATTGACATGATTTGAGGGTCCTGAAGAAGATGAACCACCCAAAACTCTACCTTGGCCTTTAAACTTACCTGAAGAAGAAGATGTGACTTTTTTCATGAACCTTTTGACTTTATCCTTCATGTCACCTATTTTTCAATAACACCCTCTCACTAAACTCTGTCAATCAATCACTTCAAACCAAATTCAGGAATAATTCCACCTCTCTATATATAGAGGTGGGAAATTTCCTTAGATCTCCTTGTGTTTTTTGTGGAATTTAGATGGGAATCTTTTCTGGGGCTGAGAAATGTAAGGAACAAAGTTTTCTTGAAGTATGCCTTTGGAGGTGGAAATTGGGAAGAAGAAGCAATGAGAAATTGGAAGTGGAGTTTGAGAAAGAAATCTGATATTGGATTGTTTTATTGTTGGCGCGTTTGGGTGGAATATTCATTGGGGTTTGGAGTTTGTGTCTTTGGGGTTTGGTATATTTTTTGGGAAAAAGATCAAGTTTGCCCATAAATTTTACAACATGATCTACATTTGTCTTTACTTACCCTTTACGTTACAAAAGGTGAGGCTTGATTTGCCCTAATTAATGGCAGAAGCTTTTAACATGTGAACATGAACAAATTTATTCTTGAACTATGCAAAATTGTCCTAAGTTTATTCGAATGCAGAAACCAAAGAGAACGTTGCATGGCCTAAATGTCATTACAAAGGCCGCGCCTCAAAAAGCGTTCTTGTATATTCTTTTGGCGATAGTTTTCAAGTGTAGTCTAAAATTAACGTGGCCTTAGGCCAAATTTATTGTAATACGCCAAGACTTTGACGTTGGCTATGCCATGTTTGCCACGGTTAGAGTGGAGGGGCGCATTGGGTTATGTTCCTAGCAGGGTTATGTCATTTCCAAACACTCCACATATGGTTGAGAAGAGGTGTGCTTATCTATTCTTTGTGAGAGATGTTAGTGTTGATACTCCTAGCGTTGAGTCAGTTCCTAGTGAGAGACTCCCCAAATGTATTTCTAGTGGATCTTCCGGGCTTGCCGCCCGATAGGGATATTGATTTTTGTATTGACTTGTTGCCAGGAACTCAG
This sequence comes from Nicotiana paniculata, assembly GCA_005239505.1. Taxonomy (NCBI): domain Eukaryota; kingdom Viridiplantae; phylum Streptophyta; class Magnoliopsida; order Solanales; family Solanaceae; genus Nicotiana; species Nicotiana paniculata. Next base: position 19,642 of record ML344797.1, on the reverse strand, counting down.
CCCAACCCATTTCTTTTCCACTATATCGAATGGCCCCAGTAGAGCTGAAGGAGTTAAAAGAGCAATTGCAAAAGTTGCTTGATAAGGGTTTCATTCGGCCTAGTGTGTCTCCGTTGGGTGCTTCGTTCTTGTTTTTTAAGAAGAAGGTTGGTTTTATGCACATATGCACTAATTATCGACAGTTGAACAAGGTTACAACGAAGAACAGGTATCCATTGCCACACATTGGAGACTTATTTGATCAGCTAGAAGGTGATAGAGTGTTCTCAAAGATTGATTTGCGGTCACGTTATCATCAGTTAAAGATTCTAGATCCGGATATCCCGAAGACTGCCTTTAGAACTCGGTATGGCCACTACGAGTTCCTTGTGATGTCATTTCACCGCATCTGCGGAAAAAGCATCGCAGGTGCGGAAATCACTTAAGTTACACTGGGGCCGCACCTGCGATCGTTTGGTCGCGCCTGCGGTCCCGCACCTGCGGAACCCAGGTCACACCTGCGACCACTGGCCTAATCTCCCCTCTATTGCACCTGCGATCAAGGCCCATGCGCCTACGAGTCCGCACCTGCGGAAAAACCTTCGCAGGTGCGAAGACACCAGAAGAGGCCTGGTTCAACAGTAGCAAATTCCCAAATTTCTCCCGGTAGGCATCCGAAACAACCCCGAGGCCTCCGGGACCTCAACCAAAACCACCAACAAACCCTAACACCTTATTTGAACTAGGTCAAGCCTTAAAAACACGTCTCATAACATCAAAATCATTGATTATGCATAAGTTCAAGCCTAGAAACTTAGGAAAATTCTAGAATTCACATCTGACGCCGAAACACGTCTAAACTTATCCGAATGACCTCAAATTTTGCACACACATCCCAAATGACATGACAGAACTACTGCAACTTCCAGAATTCCATTCCGACCCTCAGATCAAAAATTCACAATCGGACTGGAAACTCCAAAAATTCAAACTTCGGCATTTCAAGCCTAAATGAGCTACGGACTTCCAAAATGCATTCCGAACACGTTCCCAACCCCGAAATCACCCAACGTAGCTAACAGAACCATCGGATTTCCATTCCGAGTCCGTCTTCACACTACTCCGACTTCAAGCAACTTTCCAACACTTAAGTTCTCATTTAGGGACTAAGTGTCCCAAAACTCTTCGAAACTCAGAACGGAACGTCCCGACAATTCAATTTAGTAGAAATAGACTTGGGGAAAACAGTTAATAGGGGATCGGGGAATTAATTCTTAAGACGACCGGTCGGGTCGTCACACACGAGATTTGTTATCCTCACTCGTGTGAGAGACACCACGTTCGTGTAGGTTGCTCGAGATTGTGAGTCACATTTACGACTAGAGTATCACATTCGCGAAGAATGTTTTGTGCATATGGGTGAGTTTTGCCTTCATGATCGCGAAGGTAATTCCGCGATCACGATGAGTAATACCTGGGCAGACTTATAATTACTTTATTTCAAGGGCTTTTGTTATTTTATCACTTTTTGAGTTAGAGACCTCTAATTTGAGCGATTTTGGAGGGAATTTTCACGTTTTGGATTGGGGTAAGTATTCCTGACTCAGTGTGTCACTTTTTTTTTCCTTCATTCCTGGAGACCTTATCTACTTGGCCATGGTGTGAGACACATTTTTTCCTTCCCTAAATACGTGCTGGAGGAGAGTCACCTTCCGTTGGTGCATTAACGACCTGCAAACATTGACAATATTTTTAAAAAGTTTATTACCACAATGTATAGTTTGTATTGCCTCCGTGCAGTCCGTCTCTACTTCGAGTGGAAATAAATCCTACTCATGTGCTATTTTAGACCTTCCTTAATTGCCTTTAGTTCTGCCTCCACTGAGCTCCTAGCATGTATGGGCTTTGTGAATCCTACAATCTAGTCCCTTTGCGTTATGAAATACCCCGCCAAGACTACTTTGGTAGTCTTGATGACTGGCATTAACATTTAATGTGTACCATCCTTTAGGAGGTTTTTGCCACTTGATTTGCATTTGAATCCTTTCAATGGGCATTGGGTTGTTCTCCGTGAGAAGTTTTTATTCAACTGCTTTGTGAATTATATTGTTTATGTTAGTAGAGTAGCTTGAATTGTTTTGATTATTAGTATTTTTTTGTCCAAATCTCCCATAGATCAAAAGTGAGGAAATAATTCCAATTGAAGAGGTTGTCTCTTATAGAATAAGTCCGATTGTTTAATTGAATCAATCATACTCTTTTATAGGATCATAAGAGGCTACTCCACTCATACTATCCCAAAAAGATTTGTTTCCTTTGTAGTCGAAAAATATGTGAACTATAGATTCTTCTGTCATCATATCACATATTGGACATAAGGGGTCAATATTAATCCCAATCCGGGCTAGGTATTTTCTACAAGGCAGCCTGTTGTGGAGGCTTCGCCATAAGAAAGTTTCATCTTATTGGGCAAGATAGAGACCAAATCCAATTATAGTCCAATTGATTTTCAAAATTAGGTTCTATAAGGTTGTAGCAGCTTTTGAAAGTAAAAATTCCTTTGTATGAAGGAGGCCATATAGGTATGTCATTTAGGGGGCCCTTTTTTCGAATTTTGGCTTTAAGGATATTATGAAGAGTTTTAGTAGGTATATCTACTGATAGTTTTATGAGATCCCATTTGCGATTTTAATAAATATCCCTGATTTTTAGGTTGTATATTTTAGGCATGCAAGGGCCTTCAATTAAACTTCTCAGGCTTGTGGAGTTAGGAATCCACCTTGCATCCCATATGTTTAAGTTAGAGGTTAGGTAAGGTGACCATGTGATTCCTTTAGAACATAACTCCCACCCTTTGATGATAGCCTTCCAAATAAAGGTTTCGCTCATTTTTGAACATATCCCTCCATATCTAGTAATGATCAGCCTTGCCCAAGGAGATATGGCCCGTGTNTTGAACATCTCCCTCCATATCTAGTAATGATCAGTCTTTCCCAAGGAGATATGGCCCGTGTGAGGAGTCTCTAAACTAGGCTAACTAAGTTTGTCATATTGCATTATGGATGCCTAGTCCCCTGAAGATTTTGGTTGGCAGACATTTGACCATTAAACTAAGTGTAGTTTTTCCCTATTCTCATTGGTACCCCAAATAATGTCCCTCTGAATTTTATCAATAGTTCTTATGGTCCTTTTTGGGAGTAGAGTGTATTGCATGTAATAGTTAGGATCAGAATTTAGGCATGATTGAGCCAGGGTGGATTTTCCAAGATGCTAGTCTTGTCCTAATTTTATCAATTATAAATGGGTAATCAATCGGCTTCGGATTATTATTTAATATTGGAAAACCTAAGTATGTGCCAAAGTTCTCACTTCTCTTAAAACCTAGACGGAGTATTGATAATCCTTTTCATGATGGTAGGGTTACAATTCTGGGAGAAAATATTTTAGACTTGGTATGGATTATGATATATTCTTACTTTACTTAAAATGTTTGTTTTGATTGTTACATAAATTTTATTGTATCGCATAGTTAAATTCGTCATTACGTACCGACGAAAAGTGCCACTCTATGGAAAGACATGTTTGGTGCAGTGGCGTTGTCACTTTGCTTTTTTCCCATCTTACCCTTCTTATTATTAAATAATCATGTGTTATCTTTTAACCTACTTTTTATATAATAATTTTACCATGTATCCTATTTTTTCTAAGTAATATTGCAAGTTTATTCTTCATATATTTGGTGCGTGACAACATTAAAGGACGAAAAACGATACAATCTCTCCAAACGTTTTATTCATCAAATAATACAATACATTACAATACGAAACATAATGAAATGACATGTAACAGCAATCCAAACAAGACGATATACCGGGTACTAAGTGTTTGGTTTAGAAACATATGGGGTGTCTTCGAACTGAGTGATAGTACAGGGGAGGTTTGCGTAATAATAATAATAATAATAATAATAATAATAATAAATTATAGAATAAAAGAAATAGTCAAGTGATGCGGATGCGTCATTTCGGGAAACCCTAAATCCTGTTGCCGCACCGCCTCTACTTTTGAGCAGCCTATATCCTCTTCTGCACATCTCTTAAAAACCTTTTCGTATTTTCAGTTGCTTTGCTGAATCAACATGTTGCACGCGGGATTTGTCGATCGATATAAGGATCGCCCACCACCTTTCTGGAGGAATGTAAGTTTTTTAATTTCATTTGCTTAGCCGTCTGCTCTCTATATGATCGTTGAGCACGTTTGATCTCTATATTGTTTTCAGGTTCTTTCTCCAGAATCGGTGGTGAAGAAGAGCGTGAGTTCTTTTTCAAAAGAAGATCTTATGGGGAAGAAAGTATTCGTGAGCGTTGATCTGAACGTCATGTTGAATGACGACTTAAGCATCGTCGATGACACTAAAATCCAAGCCGCTGTTCCAACCATTAAGTATTTGATGGAACGCCAAGCTCATGTTATTCTTGCCTCACATCTTGTAAGCTTTGCTATAACTATGACAAACCAAATTTCTCTTGCTTTATTCATTTACCTTGTATAGTTATTCCAATATTACGATGCTTGCTCGTATGCCTTGGATGCTACAGGTTAGTACCAATTTGGAGATGTTATCGTTGATATTTGTCGGTATATGTTTCCGGTTTCTAAATTCTCTCTGTCCATCTCCCATCGAGTTTATTTGTTTGTTTTATTTTGTTGTAGTTCAAGATCACTGCACCGGACATGTTCTTACTGTTGCCTTTGGTTTGCTAATATTTATAAGTTTATTCTTATAGTTAAATTAATATTGCTTGCTTATAGTTTTGCAAGTGTATTCTGCTTAGAGACTGTTGGTTAATGGCTATCTTCTAGGTAATAGCTTTGTTTTTCTTTGTTGGTCAATTTGGCCTCAAGGTTTTCTAGATTGGATGTTAGAGGAACAATGGAGCATGATGAAGGGGGAAGTCTTTCTCTTGTTTGTTTTTTTAGATTGGCATAAAAAGGAAGAAACAGAGTAAAGGGTATTAGGCTCACCACGTGAATTCCGGACAAATAATATAATCTCTACTTCAATTTTACCACAACTTCAAATGCATTCATGACTATCTGGAAATTTTGGTTTATTATGGCTTTCCTCATCTCTTGTCTGGTGGTTTTCTGTCACCCGGTTCAATATCTTCCGACCATACTTCTTCAACTTGCTTTGTTAGTTTCTGGCCTTCCTTACCCAACACCCCATGATACGCAAATTATCGAAACCTTAAAATTCTGATGTTTATGTAATGCTGATGGCCCTATGCATACCTTCTTTTCCTTTTCAGGTGTTCTGATGGTTTTGTTTGTTTTCATATGCTACTTGTAATGAATTTTCTGCTTACCATTCTTTCAGATATCAACGTTGAGGTTTATCTTATGGTACTTCCTTGTTATGAGTTACATCTCTCTGGTTTCTATGTAACTTTATTTGTTATCGTTTGGCATTTTCTTTGTGAATTTATTATAACCATCTACAATTAGTGAATTTTCTGTAATTTTTGTTCTCGTTGTCTACTTTTCGATCATCTGAATTGCTGGTTCCAGGGTCGTCCGGTATATAGCAATCAAGAGCACAACCTTAAGTACAATCGAAGGTACAGCTTGAAGCCAGTTGTTGCAAGACTGTCACAGCTATTGGAAGTTGAGGTCCGTTTCCTGTACTGTTTCTCGGCATCTTTCTTGTTATTGTTTCGTCTAGGGCTCTGTTTAAAGAAGCTTTCCTACCCCATTTTTGCCGACAGGTCAAGATGGCAAATGATTGCATTGGTCCGGACGTTGAGACGATGGTTCATGAAATACTACCAGGAAGGGTTTTGCTATTGGAAAATTTGAGATTCCATAGAGAAGAAGTCACGGGTAATACCGAGTTTGCGTCTAAGCTAGCGTCTCTTGCAGATTTGTATGTCAATGATTCCTTTGGGATTGCACCCGGATCATACGCTTCCACAGTAGGGGTTCCTCGGTACTTGAAACCAGCAGTTGCTGGTCTCCTTATGGAAATGGTACCAATTATGATTTCGGACATTAAAATGTAAGGAAAGATTTTCTTAAGGTTGGGAGAAGCGTGTACTGAGAATTAGCTCAACTGCTTAGAGTACAACTGAATGGTTAAATCGGTGGTTAAAACAGTTTCTGTGTTTGTCTTGGAACTCTTTTACTGCTTTGTTGGTGGCTTAATTTTTGTACACAGTTGTTGCTGACCGCAAAACTTGATGCTTTTAGGAACTTTGCTATCTTTCTAAAGATCTAGCAAAACCAGCGAGGCCATTTGCTGCCATTGTTGGTGGTTCAAAACTTTCAACTAAGTTTGACCTGATAGAAAGCCTTTTGGAGAAGGTTGACGTTTTAATCCTTGGCGGAGGTCTGATCTTTACTTTCTACAAGGCCCAAAAGTTATCTGTTGGATCTTCACTTGTAGAGGATCACATGATTGTTTCAGCACTGTCACTTATTACGAAGGCAAAAAGAAAAGGTGTTACTATAATGCTACCTGATGATGTAGTGATAGCCGACAAGTTTTCGCCTGCTGCTAAATATGAGGTAAAATGGTTTTTGGCAATGTTATCTTGTCTACTTGTAGCAACTGTCTTTTGACTTTTTGCTGGCTGATTCTTTTTTTCTTTTGCCTTTCAGGAGGTTCCAGCAGCTAAAATTCCAGATAATCGGATGGGGTTAGATATTGGAAGATGTGCCATTTCGTCTTTTCGAGAAAAACTAGAGACCGCCAAAACAATCCTTTGGAACGGACCTATGGGAGTGTCTGAGTATGACAAGTTTGCAGCTGGAACGAAGGTATAAAATGAAGATCTTGTTTAGTTTGACCATGAGTTTAATTGATGTTTTGCATTTATAATTTCTTTTGGCATATATTATCCAGGCTATTGCAGAAAAATTGGCAAAACTTAGTGACACTGGAGTTAAAACAATTGTAGTGGGTGACGATACTGCTGCGACTCTTAGAAAGATGAGTCTTGCAGACAAGATGAGTCACATTTCAGTTGGAGGCATTGCCAGCTTGGACTTTCTGGAGGGGGTACCGCTTCCTGGGGTGATGGAACTTGATGACACTATTGAGTAGAAGACGGAGCTCCCAGATGCCGCTGCACCTACCTATGTTGATAGCTTTGCTTACTAATCAGTTACTAGTTTTCTTAGTTGTATAGTTTGAGAGTAATTAGGCGATGAGCGTCTTATTTTATTTCTAAGTGTGTATTCACAGAAACTTAGACTACTTGGACTACTCGACCCGTCATCTGCGTAGAACTAAACTTGAAGGTTTGGACAGCTTTCTATGAGTGATTGGCTTAATGCAATTCAAAGAATTCTTGTACGGTTATACACTGAGATTTAACAAAGGTTTTAATCTCGAGAGGTTTTTGCTTGTTCTCAATGGATGCTCCAACAGCTGCTATTCCCCAGCTATTGGCGAGTGGAATTTGATTATACCAAAGATTTAACATCGGATAAGTATGACCACACTATTCATACTAAACTTGCTTATGCCAGACTAACATCGAGTAAGTATGACCTACTATCCATATTGGCATTAAGCAAGTTTGAGTGTCCCCAAACCGAAACGAAAATAGGAAGAAGTTAACTGTCCAATTAGTATTTCGTTTGTATGATGCCTAGAGTCTTGTGTAAAATAGATTGCAGTTCCGAAGTAGATGCTATCGCTTTGAGGCCTGGCATTTCCTTCAACAGCTCAGGGGTGTTTTTAAATCGTTGGAATCGTCTTTTTCCATTTTTTCTATAAACTAGTAGGGGTATCCTGGGCTTTACTCGGGCCCAACAAGAACAAAGTTAATGCTTCGTCTACCCCAATAATGCCTACGCCTTCCACTCGTTCTAAAAAAACAGGATTTCTGGTAATAAGTTTTTGATACTCATCAGCCCCTATTAAAAAATAATCGCAAAAATCTNCCCCAATAATGCCTACGCCTTCAACTCGTTCTAAAAAAACAGGATTCCGGGTAATAAGTTTTTGATACTCAGCAACCCCTGTTAAAAAATAATCGCAAAAATCCAAACATTTATCTATCCAGCCATAGGGTAGATCGGCAGCCACTCCCCCGATACGAAAATAATTATGCATCATTCGCATACCGGTGGCAACTTCGAAGAGGTCATATATCAATTTTCTTTCTCGAAAAATATAGAAGAAAGGGGTATGCGCACCAATATCCACCATAAAAGGGCCGGCCTAGCCATAACAATTGAGAAGCTATCCTACTCAACTCCAACATAATGACTCTGATATAGCTAGCCCTTTTAGGTACTTGAATATTTTCTAATTGATCGGGTCCATTTATGGTTATTGCTTCTGTGAACATAGTAGCTAAATAATCCCAACGTGTTACATAAGGCAAATATTGTATAATTGTTCGGTTTTCCGCAATTTTCTCCATCCCTCTATGTAAATAACCCAATATTGGTTCGCAGTCGACAACATCTTCACCATCTAGAGTAACGATGAGTCGAAGAACACCGTGCATTGATGGGTGCTGAGGCCCCATATTGACTATCATGAGGTCTTTTCTTGTAGTTGGTGCAGTCATAAGTTTTTTACCGATTCATTCTTCCATGAATTGCTGAAAGTGAAAAGAAGTTCATCAAAATTTAATCGAAACATATAAGTAAAAATGAAATGACTCTTCAAATAAATCAAATTAATGAGTTTTTGTTTCCCGAATGTCCAAATGATTAATTTATTCTTTATAGCGTACTCTATATTTGTTTTGACAAATAAGCTAGCAGTCGTTGACGTTTTCCCAAAATTTTCTTCAAACCTCTCAGAGATAGATAGTCTTTTTTGTGCAATTCTAAATGTGAAGTAAGTCTCCGTATCTTATTAGTGAAATTGAATACTTGAAATTCAACAGACCTTCTCTTTTCTTCTTGAGAAATAATTGAAGTGACAGAATTTTTACCATAAAAGAATTTCCCCTTTCTTTTTAATTCCAATAATTTAATCAAATTCATAATTTGATTCAAATAGGAATCCAAAAAGTTGGTAGGTACATTTTTTTCATTCACAAAAGCGATTAATTTAAACCTAAAATCCTAAAATGAAGAAGATTCTGTTGATTCATTTCTAGATCTAATTGATACCTTATTGATTTAGTATCGTCTACTCGAATTAGATTCGAATGAGAAGTAAGACAAAGTATGTGTACATTTGTTTACTTTCAGATACTCTATACGAGACATGGTATATAGTACTATCAATTTATTTTCAATCGTGGATACATATGTATCCTTAAGATACTGAAACAACTACCATTATTGGTATCAAACCAATAACGATTCATACAAGCTAAATCTTCTAATCGATAATTAGGCCAAAGAAAGAACTTCAAGTTAATTAATTCATTTTTCTCTTTATAAAGAGGTTTCCTTTCATCCAAAAATTGACTCCAGGTTTTTACATTGTTTTCGTTGCAAAATACTGAATTTTTATCGACGACATTCCAATTCAAAGAATTAAAAAAACTTCGAATTCTCAATTCTCTACGACGTCTAGACCATAAAACATTTTCTGGAACAAGCAAATCAAAATAATTTTTGTCTGTATTTGTTCTTTGAGTTTGAGGTTGCAGAATGAATTTATCAAAATTCTTTTTATCAACATATCTTTGTTCTGGGTATCTTTGATTAGTTTGGTATTTACTTTTATGAACAAATGAAATACCTATGATTTCATACATAATAAATTGTCCATTAGTTTATACAGACAACCGACATGTTCGATAATCAATATCCCCTTCTTCATCAATTATGCAAGAGTTAATTCTTCTGAATCAATATTATATCCAAACTTATTTCTCTCCTTTGAATTGATGATATAGCAATTTTGCTTGGATTTATCAGTCGAAGCAGGAGACAATATACCTTGATATTCTCGATCATTCTTTGATTCAAAGCATCGTTCCATCTCAATTGAAAAAGCAAATAACGTTTCAAGAACAAATCTAGTTCTGCTTCCGTGTTGCTTTTGTATTGTTTTTTCTTTTTACCCTTCTTTGTGTCTGATTTCGCATAATCTTTTTTAAGAGTGTTTTGATGTTTTGAGAGAACAAGGCCCAGATTTCCTTTGTTTTCTATATCTGATCCACGCTCTTTTTCTCCTTGACTTGCGAGTTCTTTTACTTCTTGAATTCCATTTTTTATTTTTTATTTGATCGTAGAAAAAAGTTTTGTTTTTGGTTTTTATTGATGTTTTTATTTTGACTAACATTTTCATTTGTATTCAAATTTAAAAGAAGTAATTTGCTTGGTATAATCCATGATTTTATTTTATATACATTATAAAGTGGTACAATATGGGGCGATTTAATATTTTTTCATTCATTCCCATCCCATCAAAAAAGTCTTTTTTCGAATTTTTTTGATTGTTTTCTAGATTTTGATGAATCATAAGATAAAAAAGGCCTTCTTTTTCTCAATTTTATCAATTTTGATAATTATTAATATCAATTTTAGTATTTGGATTACTGTTGGTATCGATCTTAACCCAAGCCTCAATATCTTCTTTTTGTCTAAGAGAAAAATGGATAATTTTCCAATCAAAATATTTTCTATCGAGATTTCTTTCTATATATAGAATATTGCCTTTTCTTAGATAATTATTGATATGAAGATTGCCGAGCATATCAAAAAAGTTGTGTTTGGACGTGTTGGAATTAGCATAAATTTCGAGGTTCTTATTTACTTGAAAGGGTAATCTAGAAATAAAAGAGTCATTTTTATTTTCATAATTAATCGATTTATATGCTAAAAGATCATATCTATAACATTTTTTAAAATTATCTTTTTGGTTTGCTAATGAATAGAGTTCAGAATCATTTTCTTTTTTGTAATAAATTAATTGGTCTTTTTCATATGAATTTCATTTGTTTAAAATTCAATTTTGAGCTATACAACTTTGATTAACCTTATTTCGCCATTTTTGTGGCATTAATCTAGACCATCTAATATGAGATAAATCGTATTGATAATGCCGTCTTAACCAGCTTTTTCATTGACTGATTCTATAACTCTGAAGTTTCTTATGTTTTAATTCAGAATGAAATATTCCTAGTGTTCTAAAATAGTCCTTTATTTTAGTCTTCAGGAAAAAAGACGTTATGTTATATTGAAGAACATATCTTAATTTAGACAAATTAATAACTTGAGTTTGTGATAATTTGTAAAATACATATGCTTGTGACAAGTAGGATAAAAACAAAATGTGAATTTTTATTACTAATATTATAAAGTGACTTTTTTATAGTTGAAATAAAGTGAATTTTTTTAATTATTAATTTTTTCTTGATTTATTTCATTATTTGAAATGTATTTATCAATCAATTTGTTTGTTGATTCAAGACAACATTGTGTATTAATTCTGGGAGTATTAATTATAGATAAAAATAGATCGATGTATAATCTTCGAATGAAAATTTTAGAAAATAATGGAATTTCCATATTAATCGAGTATTTCTTATTTTTAATATTTGGAAAATATTTTTTGGCAATTCNAATAATTTTAGAAAATAATGGAATTTCCATATTAATCGAGTATTTCTTCTTTTTAATATTTGGAAAATATTTTTTGGCGATTCGAATTTTTTAATATTATTTGTTTTATTAGGACTAATGTCTATTTCTGGAGTTACTTTCTTTTTATCTTTTGTAATTCTTTCTATTTAATTTTTTATTATACTTGTTTTATCAGTCAAATCCTTCATTTTGCTTTCTATCAGTGAAAAATTTGACCAATTTCCAGCTTCAATTTGACTAAATGATTCGTTAATTATCTCATTACTAATTAGAGAATCTTTTTCTTTTTTCGTTTCATTCGATTCATCTATTTCTTTGAATCTAAATAATACAATTGGATTTATTTTTGAAAGTTCTTTTTTTATTTTTTTTTATAAATAGACTACTTTTGATAAANTTGATTCGTCGATCCTCAAAGAAAGAAATAAGCAAGGTTCCGTCGTTGAGTGACAAATGGGAAATTTATGGAAAGTTACAATCCCCACCACGGAATAGTGCACCTACACGCCTTCATCGACGTTGTTTTTTGACCGGAAGGCCGAGAGCTAACTATCGAGACTTTGGACTATCCGGACACATACTTCGTTTCTTTTTGAATTTTTCAATTTTGTATACGGCAAAATCGGGAAGACCGATTTTGTATTTATTGTGGCGTTTCGTGGGCCATCCGCATGAGGCTCAAAGTGTTGTGCGAGGACCAACCCCGAGCACCAGCCTCGAGGTAATACAAGTCGGTGGCTGCCATAAACAAGCAACCCGAGAGCAAGTGCAGCCAGGTCTGCAATGAAAGTACAAGTCCATACCATGACATTAGATAGCTGTACCAGCTGTCCTACTTTGCAATAAATGCTTATGTACTATGTTGCGATTTCCCCTCCTATATAAAGGGGACCCTTATTTTTTGGGACAAATGATATTTAATAGAAGGAACAAGAACATTCTCTGCTTTGTTCTCAAACATTCCCTATTGTCTCTTTGTTAGCTCATCTTACTTATGTTTATCACATTTCATCAATTGTTCTTCATTTATAGCTTATTATTGATCATAAATAGAACACCTCGAAGCCCGCAAAGCTATTGTAGCTTCATCAGCTGTCCACTGTTAACCCCGAGCCTCGATCTCGAGGACCCGCCTAGGCCAGCATCGGACCTCCGATTGGAGGCAGTCTGGTTAGCTTATTTTCAATTTCATACTGCTCTTACTCCATTTGTTTTAATTACGCTTAGCATCAACTTCTTATCAATGTCACGCCCCGAAATCCCACCATCGGGCCGTGATGGCGTCTAACGTTGAACCCGCTAGACAAGCCAACGTATATAGCTAAACTAGCATATTAACATCAATTTAACAGAATAAACTAAAACGGTTCGCAATATAACAGCGGAAATAAATATGGTTTCAAGCTAAATAAGGACAACATAATACAACGACGCGTACATTTTTTTCCCAAAACCTGGAGTCACAAACTCACGAACTGTCTATAAGAGTGCTAAATACAAGTCTGAAAGGAAATACATAACTGTCTCTGAAACTAGAGGAAAAAATAAGACAGAAACAAAGACATGGGGATGGGAGAGACGCCAAGGCCCACGAACACCAGCGGGTATACCTTGAAGCCTCTAGGATAAGCTGGAAGACACTCCCACTAATGATGTCCCCCGGGTCCGGCTGCGTAATCTGCACAACATAAAGAAGTTCAGGTGTAGCATCAGTACAACCGACCCTATGTACTGAGTAAGTGCCTAGCCTAACCTCGGCGAAGTAGTGACGAGGCTAGAACCAGACTACCAAATAAACCTGTGCATTCCAAATAAATATATATACATATATATGACGGATAAGATATATAGGGAGAAAAAAAACAATTAATGAAGGAAGGGGAACATGCTGTGGGGAGATAACAGTTTCATATAAGAAATCTCAATAAGGAAAAGAACGACAAAGCCAACATATCAATAAGGACCAGAAATCACAAACTTGCACGGCATCACCCTTCGTGCTTTAACACTCTTCCTCACCCAAACAACAATCACAAACAAGGACAAGGGAGTAAGCACCATAAAATAGAAATCCCGGCAAGGGAACATCAATTAAACAATTAAATCCCGGCAAGGGAACATCAATTAAACAATTAAATCCCGGCAAGGGAACAATAACGGTAATCTCAACATCCCAACAAGGGAGACAATACCAAAAGCAACAATGACCCGACAAGGGTCTATTTTAGTAGCTCTTTCTTTCACTTCATTTCATAATTTACTCTATTACTTGAGCCAATGCTCCAAAGGATTCAATTATCTCATATATCTTCATCATTCGTGTTACAATCTGAGCCAATGCTCCAAAGGATACAATTATCTCATATATCTTCATCGTTCGTGTTACAATTTGAGCCAATGCTCCAAAAGAGTTTAAAGATTTCAATTCCCTTCACATATTCTTCACAACATATAGAAATCATCAATTAAGCATAGAAATTACAACAAAATCAGAATATTCACAATATAAGGACTCACGGTCATGCTAGACACCAATGTATAGATACTCGTCACCATGCCTATACATCGTATTTGACAATTAGCAAGTAGCAAATAATACTCAACTCCTATTCCCTCAAGCTAAGGTTAGACCAAACACTTACCTTGGGTCCAAAATATAGCAATCAACCCTCTAACACCGCCTTTCCTTTAGAATTCAACTCCGGAATGGTATTATCTAGACATAATCAACTCAAGTACATCAATAAGGATTCAATGATTCAATTACATAGCCTAATTATCCATTTTCTAGCATCCTTCCAAAAATACCAAAATTCGACCCCGGGCCCGCTTGGTCCAAACACGAGGCTCGGACCAAAACCATGTCGCCCATTCTCCCACGAGCCCGAATATATAATTTGTTTTCAAATTCGACCCAAAACGAGGTCTTAATCAAGAAAATTCAAAAGGGCCTAACTCTACCCAAATTTCAGATTTTCTACTCTAATTTGCATGTTTTAGGCTTAGGAATTCATTAAATATAGATGAAAAATGAAGGAAACAAGTTAAAATTTACTAACCCAAGAAGTTTTGGTGAAGGAAGGCTTCAATGGACGTCTAAGGGCCTTGGAGAAGAAGAAGTTCGTTATTTTCTAAGTGAATCCCGTAGCTACTGGTTCTGGAAATATTTATATACCACTGGGCAAAATTGCCCTTCGCGTTCGCGGAAGTGAGGTCACGTTCGCGTTTGCGTTCGCGAAGGGTAGACTGAGCAAGCCATCATGTTCGCGGAAGGGAGAATGCGAACGCGAAGAGTAAAAAGGCTGGGGTCCAGAAGTTGACTTACGCGAATGCGTGTGACATCACGCGAACGCGATGAAGGGAACCTGTAAAGCTACGCGTTTGCGGTCAACTGTACGCGAACGCGAAGAGGAAAAGAGGGCTAAGCCCTCAGGGTAAAATAACTCTACGCGTTTGCGAGGGAATGGATGCGAACGCGATGAAGGAAAAGCTTAAAGCTTCACGAACGCGGAAGAGGGGTCGCGAACGCGAAGAACAAATGGACCTGCAACTGCTGAAGCCAAAAACCAGCAATTTTCCTAAGTTCAAAATCACTCCGAGAGACCTCCGAAACACTTCCGAGCCCTCGGGGATCCTAACAAATCACATGCACTGACTCAACAACATCCTACGGACTTAACCGTGCGATCAAATCGCCAATATAACATCATATACATCGAATTAAACCTCAAAATCCATGAATTCTATCAAATTTTATAAAACATCAAATTTTCCATTTCAAGTCCGAAACACGTCAAACGAAATCCGTTTTAAACCAAACTTTACAGAAAGCGCTTAAACCATATATAAGACCTGTACCGGGTGCCGGAACCAAAATACGGGCCTGATACCACCACTTTCTAATCAGATTTCATTTTTAATTTCCTTAAATATTTTCAGAAAACAATTTTACTCAAAAATTCATTTCTCGGGCTTGGGACCTCGGAATTCGATTCCGGGCATACGCCCAAGTCCCATATTTTCCTACGGACCCTCCGGGACTGTTAAATCATGGGTCCGGGTCCATTTACCCAAAATGTTGACCCAAGTCAAATTTATTCATTTTAATATCAAATCTTAGCATTTTTCACAGAATTTCATATTTAAGCTGTCCGGCTACGCGCCCGGACTGTGCACGTAAATTGAGGAAACTACAAATGAGGTTTTCAAGGCCTCGGAAGTACATAATGGGTAATAAATTAGGTGATGACCCTTTGGGTCGTCACATTCTCCACCTCTAAAACAACCGTTCGTCCTCGAACGGACAGAAGAAGGAAGTACCTGAGTCGGGAATTAGATGAGGGTAACGGTTCCGCATATCGGACTCGGACTCCCAGGTCGATGCCATAGGAGGCTGACCTCTCCACTGAACACGAACAGAAGGGAAACTCCTGGATCTCAACTGACGAATCTGCCGGTCTAGAATAGCTACCGGCTCCTCCTCATAAGATAAGTCCTTGTCCAACTGGACTGTGCTGAAATCTAGCACATGGGCGGGATCGCCGTGATACCTCCGAAGCATGGACACATGAAAGACTGGATGTACGGATGATAAGATAGGCGGCAATGCAAGTCTATAAGCCACCTCTCCCACTCAATCAAGAATCTCAAACGGACTAATGAACCTAGGTCTAAGCTTTCCCTTCTTCCCAAATCTCATCACGCCCTTCATAGGCGACACTCGGAGCTAGGGGTGGGCATTCGGTACTTCGGTTCGGTATTTAAGAATTTCGGTTCGGTTTTTCGATATTCGGTTTCTCAATTGTGTATACCAAATACCGTACCTAAATATTTCGGTACGGTTCGGTATTTCTTATTTCGGTTCGGTACGATTTCGGTACGGTATCAGTTTAATATTCGGTGATGATAAAGAACAACGAACTACAAAAGTGAAAAAACATGCTCGTTATTGACAACTTCAACGCTGCTCAGTGCTCACTGAATAAACATGCTCGTTGTATTGGCTACTATATTCAATTATTCACTGGACTGCAGTTATTAGTCACTAAGTTTTCCCATGTTGTCAATACAATCTTTTAACACATTAAAATATTATTCACAATAAAAACTTTAGCATACGGGGCTGAAGTTCCCCCTAGTTACACTGGGGAACTTCAGCTCTAGAGCTGAAGTCTGTCTTTGTAACTGGGGAACTTCAGTATACGGAACTGAAGTTCCCCAGTTATAAAGACAAAAATTTCAGCATAAGGGGCTGAAGTTACCCAGATACACTGGGGAACTTCAGCTCTAGATCTGAAGTTTTGTCTTTGTAACTGAGGAACTTCAGCATACGGGGCTGAAGTTCCCCAGTTATAAAGACAAAAACTTCAGCATAAGGGGCTGAAGTTACCCAGTTACATTGGGGAACTTCAGATCTAGAGCTGAAGTTTTGTCTTTGTAATTGTCTTTATAACTTGGGAACTTCAGCCCATTATGCTGAAGTTTTGTCTTTATAACTGGGGAACTTCAGCCCCGTATGCTGAAGTTCCCCAGTTACAAAGACAAAACTTCAGCTCTAGAGAACTTCAGCTCTAGAGCTGAAGTTCCCAGTGTAACTGGGTAACTTCAGCCCCTTATGCTGAAACTTTTGTCTTTATAACTGGGGAACTTCAGCCCCATATGCTGAAGTTCCCTAGTTACAAAGACAAAACTTCAGCTCTAGGGCTGAAGTTCCCCAGTGTAATTTGGTAACTTCAGCCCCTTATGCTGAAGTTTTTGTCTTTATAACTGGGGAACTTCAGCCCCGTATGCTGAAGTTCCCCAGTTAAAAAGACAAAACTTGAGCTCAAGACTTCAGGACTACATTTCCTTAACACAATTATCTTTGTCCTCAATTTTTTGTCTTTTTACCTTATTTTTCCTAATTATCTGTTGTTTAAGAAAATCTAAAAGTCACTTCTTTTAGAAAACCAAAAGTTACGTCCTCCCACATCTGTGATTATTATGAGTCAATGGTTTACTATGCAATTCAACTCCTAAGAGCAGACACAAAAGAAATTGAGAGGCTTATAAAATTTATATGATTAAGCAATTCGTTTCTTTTGTTCAAAAGTGGATTTCACATATGAAAATAATGGAAACACTCATACAAACGCCACAACCCCATTGCAAAAGGAGAAGTAGAGCTGTAAGGAATGAATCTGAAAATGGCGTATTTTCATTTGGGAAGGAAAGGGTAACACTGTCTATTCATATTAATTTTAATAGACTAGTGGCTACTTTTGCTCAGCATTAAAAATGCTGGATAAAAAATAAATACCACCTTAAATTGTGGCTACTCCACGCCATTTCTTTGTTGCTTTCTTGGGGTTGGCCCTGGGTGGGTAGATAACTAGATATAGGTAGGTCCAAAAAATAGTCCATAAAATTTCGGTATTTCGGTATACCGAAATACCGAAATTTTAAAATTATAATACCGAAAACCGAACCGAAATACCGAAAATGTAATACTGAATTAGACCGAAATACCGAAAAAATCCGAAACTGAAATATCAAATTAATTCGGTTCGGAATTCGGTTTTTCGGATTTTATGCCCACCCCTACTCGGAGCAATACTCGCTCAGCCACATCTCGAACCTTGCGATCTGCATAACTCTTTTGCCTGGACTGAGCTCTATGAAGCCTATCATGAATGAACCTGACCTTGTCCAAGGCCTCCTGAACCAAATCTGTACCCAACAACCGAGCCTCTCCCGGCTCAAACCATCCAACCAGAGATCGACACCGCCTACCATATAAAGCCTCATAAGGAGCCATATGGATACTCGACTAATAACTGTTGTTCTAGGAAAACTCTGCTAAAGGCAAGAACTAATCTCATGATCCTCCAAAGTCAATAACAAAAGCTCAGAGCATATCCTCCAATATCTGAATAGTCCGCTCGGATTGCCTATCCGTCTGAGGATGAAATGCTATGCTCAACTCCACCTGGGTGCCTAACTCTCACTAAACTGCTCTCCAGAAACGCGAGGTAAACTGCACGCCCCGGTCCGAAATGATAGATACCGGCACACCATGAAGGCGAACAATCTCCCGGATATAGATCTCAGCTAACCTCTCGGATGAATAAGAGACTGCCACAGGAATGAAGTGCGCTGACTTGGTCAGCCTATCAACAATGACCCAAACTGCATCGAACTTCTTCCGGGTCAACGGAAGCCCAGTAACGAAGTCCATAGTGATCCTCTCCCACTTCCACTCGGGAAGCTCAATCCTCTGAAATAAACCACCAGGCCTCTGATGCTCATACTTAATCTGTTGACAATTTAAACACCGTGCCACATATGCCACAATATCCTTCTTCATTCTACACCACCAGTAATGCTGCCGCAAATCCTGATACATCTTCGCGGCGCCCGGATGAATAGAGTACCGGGAACTATGGGCCTCCTCTAAAATCAACTCTCGAATCCCATCAACATTGGGCACACAAACTCGCCCCTGCAATATCAAAACACCATCATCATCTAAGGTCACCTGCTTGGCACCTCCGCGCTGCACCGTGTCTCTAAGGACACACAAATGGGGATCATCAAACTGCCGATCACGGATACGCTCCAATAATGAAGAACGAGTGACCGTACAAGCCAACACTCGACTAGGCTAAAAAATATCCAACCTCACAAATCAATTGACCAAAGACTGAACATCCAAAGCAAGTGGCCTTTGACTGACCGGAATAAAAGCAAGACTGCCCATACTAGCTGACTTCCTACTCAAAGCATCAGCCACCACATTGTCCTTCCCTGAGTGATATAAAATGGTAATATCATAATCCTTCAACAACTCCAACCATCTCCTCTGCCTCAAATTCAACTCCTTTGNTCTTCTCATGAATATTCAACTTCCTCGAAGCATAAGTAATGACCTTGCCATCCTGCATCAACACTGCACCAAGCCCAATACGGGAAGCATCGCAATAGACTGTATAAGGCCCTGAACCTGTGGGAAAAACCAATACCGGTGCCGTAGTCAGAGCTGTCTTGAGCCTACGAAAGCTCGCCTCACACTTGTCCGACCATCTGAACTGGGCACCCTTCTGGGTCAACCTGGTCA
>ML344795.1:401-90367 GCA_005239505.1 Nicotiana paniculata | reverse complement strand
ACAAATTGATGTTTTGCCTTTGATTCACTCTAAACTCGAATCTCTGTGTATCCCTGTGAATCTGCCTTTGTAGTTGTGTTTTAGGAGTCTATTTATAGGTTTAGGGTGAACCCTAACCGTGTCCGTGTAGGAGACTTCTATTTCAATTAGAAAACACTTAAACCCGTCAAAACTCGATATCTGGCCGACTGGGGGACCCTGGCGTTTGGACCTAAATCACATGCTAGCTCTAGCTACAGGAGATGACATTGAAGATCCCGGTTAATTTCGACGACTGGTTGGGCGACTTATTTACTTGACAATTATTCGACCTGCATTATCATATTGTGTGCATATTCTAGCTCAATTTAACGCCAGGCAAGGTCAGTGTATTTGGCTCTGTCGCCCGGCTATTGCCTGGGTGTCTCCTTTCGCGTATCTTTCGACGTATTTGCATCCTTTTAGCTCCGTTTCCATCTCCACTTCACCTACACATGAAATAAACTCCATTAAGCACATAACAAGTGTAATTTTATCATTAATGCGCATAAAATGTAAGGCATATCACATGTTAAACTATGCATTTTAGTCTTGCATCATCAGTCTCAATATTTCCACTTTGAATCTCATTGCGAATAAAATGACAGTCTATTTCAATGTGCTTCGTTCTTTCATGATAAACGTGATTAGCAGCAATTTGCAAAGCTGACTGGTTGTCACACTGCAAACGCATAGGATCAGAATGATTAATACCAAGTGAAGCCAACAATCCCTTCCACCATTTAAGTTCGCAAGCCGTAGTGGTCATAGAGCGGTATTCAGCTTCGGCAAATGAACGAGACACTGTGTGTTGCTTCTTTGTTTTCCAAGAAATAGGTGAATTTCCCAAGAGAACAAAATATCCACTCAAGGAACATCGAGTCAATGGACAACCAGCCCAATCTGAATCGCAATAAGCATACAATCTCAAATCACAATTGGCTCTAAGCAGAATACTTGACCAGGAGTACGCTTCAGATAACGCACAACCCTCATTGCTGCATCTAAATGCCCTTTCTTTGGATGCTGCATAAATTGAGCTAGAATATGCACACAATATGATAATGCAGGTCGAGTAATTGTCAAGTAAATAAGTCGCCCAACCAGTCGTCGAAATTGACCGGGATCTTCAACGTCATCTCCTGTAGCTAGAGCTAGCATGTGATTTTGTTCAAGAGGAGTATTGGCTGGTTTAGCCGCAAGCAGACCAGCCTCATATATAATATCCAAAGCATACTTACGTTGGCATAAGAAAATACCATCTGGATTGCGTGCCACTTCAATACCAAGAAAGTATTTCAATTTCCCCAGGTCCTTCCTATGAAAACATGTATTCAAATAATTTTTGAATTTGTGTATTGCTGTCTCATCACTACCAGAAATAATGAGATCATCTACATAGATGAGATTATTTAATTGAACTGGACCATCTCGAAATGTGAATAAAGAGTAATATGAACAAGATTGTTTGAATCCATACCCTTTTAACGAAGCAGCTAGTTTAGCAAACCTACATCGAGGTGCTTGTCGCAATCCATATAATGATTTTCGAAGACGACACACCTTCCCTGGTGTTGGAGAAACGAATCCAGGAGGCATTTTCATGTATACCTCTTCGTCTAAGTCTCCGTGGAGGAATGCATTTTGTACATCCATCTGATGAAGACCCCATCTTCTTGCAGCTGCAACTGCAACTGCAACTGCAAAGAAAGTAGGAACCGTAGTCATCTTCACTGTGGGAGAAAATGTTTCATGATAATCGATTCCTTCAACTTGCTTATTGCCAAGTATCACTAAACGAGCTTTGCATCGCTCTACACTTCCATCCGAGCTATATTTAATCCTGTAGACCCACTTGCTTCCTATCACTTTCTTTCCAGGAGGCAAGTCTTCTATTGTCCATGTATTGTTATCTTCTAGAGCTCGTATTTCCTTCCTCATAACCTCTCTTGAACATTCATTTTTCATTGCTTCTGCATATGTACTTGGTTCATGTCCTGCAGTTACACTAGCCAAGAAAGAGCGATGTTGCGAATAACTCATAAAATGCGTTATAGAGTAAGGAATACCTGAGGAATTTGATTGGGATGATGAACTCGTTGAGGGGCTTACATGGAAAGTATGAGTTACATAATCCTGCAAACAAACCCTTTGTCCTCTACCAAGTAGCTCATCTGCATCGTCGCCCCCAACTATACCATCAGTGTTGTTTTCTGCATTCTCTGCATTATCAGCAATTACTTGCTCTTCTCCTCCTCTGACCTCTACCCTATGATTCTCATGTTTCTTAACAGCATCAAAACCCCAGTTTAAAGATTTATTTTCTGTCGACTCCACATCTCTAATGGTCTTCTTGTCATATGGAAATTCGATTTCAACAAAAACCACATCCCTAGAAACAAAATATTAACCTCTCTCCAAATCATACAATCTCCATCTTTTCTTTTCGAATGGGTATCCCACGAACACACATTTTCTACTTCTACTTGCAAATTTATCTTTACCCCGATATAAATGATGTGCATAATAGAGGCATCCAAAAGTCTTTATATGATTATAAGAGGGAGGATGTCCAAAAAGAACCTCATAAGGAGTTTTACCATAGAGGGAGTTCTATTAATTAAGTAACTAGCTGAAAGACCCCAAAATTCAATGGGTAATTTTGCTTGAAATCGTAATGCTCTTGCCACATTAAGAATATGGCGATGCTGATGCAAAATTCCATAACTTTTCATACACACAAATTCACTCCCATTGTCACTTCTAATAATTTTTATATTTTTTGCTCAAATTGCCTTTAAATCATCACTATAAATTTTCCAATAACAGAAGCAACCATACTTTTTTCATTCAGCAAATATATCCAAACAACATGAGAGCAATCATCAACTATAGTTAAAAAATAAATTGCACCACAAGAGGCTGGAACTCTAGAAGGTCCCCACAAATCAGAGTGTATCAACTCAAAACATTCCGCAGCTTTATAGTCACTAGAAAAGAACACTTATCTGGTCTGCTTTTCTCTAAAACAAATATCACAAGCCTTACTAATATTCCTATCAAAACTACCAACACCAGAAATTAATTCTACCACCTTCGAAGAAGGATGCCCCAACCTCCTATGCAACTGTTGTCTTGCAAGCATGAGCCGATCGACGCCACTCCTTTGAGCCAGTAAAGCCCCTCAAGTTGTTTAGCCGCTTCCCTCATATTTAGGTCCTGTAAAACACAAATTTTGTGAGTAAACTGAGCCACCAACTTCGAATCATATAGAAGCTTTGATACAGAAATTAGGTTGCAATTCACATTAGGTACAAAAAGGACGTGTTGCAACTTTAAATCCCCTCCAAGAGTCACAATTCCTTCTTTGACCGCCAACGTGTTTTCACCGTTGGGCAACCTGACTGACCACGGTTCTATATCACGAACTTTCTCTAGGCAAGCATATGTTCCTGTCATATGGGGAGAAGCGCCACTGTCAATAATCCTCGAGAGAAAATTGTTCTTACCCGACATCCTCTCATTACCGTCACTTTTGTGTATGCTCAACATTCCTATCAACTTGTTCCATTGCTCATCACTGAGGCCAGTAAAACCTTTTCTACCAGCATCAGTTATGGATCCCTCTTCTCCTTCACTTCTAGGTACTTGGACAATATTGGCATGTGCATTTGCTCCCTTGTCACGACTTCCACCAGTCCCACGCGTGCGACCTCCACTACGCCCAGGT
Organism: Nicotiana paniculata; assembly: GCA_005239505.1. Taxonomy (NCBI): domain Eukaryota; kingdom Viridiplantae; phylum Streptophyta; class Magnoliopsida; order Solanales; family Solanaceae; genus Nicotiana; species Nicotiana paniculata. The sequence continues at coordinate 86,619 of ML344795.1, read as the reverse complement.
GCATTGGGGCGAGGTTTGTTGGTTCACCACTCTGGATATCCTATCAGTTCACTTTTGGGGTGGGGTGAGGTATGTGTACGTATTATCCTTTCCCGATCCTATTTTGCGGGACTTTACTGGGTGGTTGTTGTTGAAGAAGCTACTTTGAAAGTTGCAGCTGCTGGTCACCATCAAATTCTCTGCCAGAATATGTGTGTGTGAGAGATATGGTGAAAAGAAATTGTGGTCCAACAATGTTTAATTAGGAATATCTTCTAAGTTCGTGTATATTTTCTATAAGTATCTAGGAAAGGAGTGTTGGTCGATCAAGACCATATAAGAAAGAACACTTACACCCGCATGCACCGAACATCTGGAGAGTGGAGAACATAATATGGCGCCCAACATTGGTAATACAATAATAGGAATGTGTCTAGTTTTGTTACCATGTAAAAAATGGATCTTAGACTTAACTCGATTCCAAAAGCTAGTTCATGAATCTTGGCCCAAGTGAAAAGTGCAACGGAAATACCTTTAGGGGTCATTTGGTATGAGATATAAGCAGGTGTAAGAGTGGTATAAAAATTTAATACCACCTTAATACTCTGTTTGGTTAGCAAACTAGGTATAAGTTATACTGGTGTTAATTTTAACACTGGGATTACTTATACCTTATAGAAGGTGGGATAATTAGCACCGGTATGACTTATACATTCTTCTTAAAAATTATGTAATTGTCATTCTTAATACAACATACCAAACAATAAATAAATAACAATTCCAACATAACTAATCCCGACATAACTTATCCCAATATAACTTATACCGGCATAACTTATACCGGTATAAATCGTATTCCAACCAAACGACCCCTCAGTAGTGTCACAGATCACTCAGTGGGTAGTGATAAGTTACATGGCTTGTCAACTATTGATATGGTACGTATTCTTGCCAGTATTTATCCTCTTGAATTGCACTTTGTACTCTGTCAAAACCAAAGGACTTAGCTCTTACCATTTACTGCTAGGATAAAGCTTTAAGAGGTCCGGCTGCCCATGAGCATCTCGTTGTTTCAGCTAAAATTGCTTAATCCTCTGACAGAATTGGTAGCTCAAAATACAAAGGTTTCTGCTGAGAATTGCCATTTACCATGCAAGATGATGCCACTGGATTTGACTTTGAAGACTATTGATGATACGCTATAATTGCGTATTTTAGTCGCTTATTACACTTTAGTTTACTGCACTTTAATTGAGTTTGAGCTTTAATCGCTCGTGTTTTGCACTAATTGTATATTTTATACCTTATAGGAGTGATTCCGAGCTATATAGATGTTATGGAATGAATTCAAGTGATTTGGAACTTTGAATTCTGAGTAAAAGCCCAAGAAATTAAGCCGGGATCGTGTTCGGGGGTCAATTTGATAGTTAAGAACAAACGAAGACTCGATGAGGTATATTGCGCACTGTCTAGTAAAATAGATATAAATCTTTGCTACTTTCATATTTTACGTTTTTCTAAATTCCAAACGGAACAGGGTGAAAAACGCGGTCGAAACCGCAACCTCGGACCTGAAGCGCAAATGGGGCAGAAACTTTTCGATATGCGCGGCCACTAGCGTGGCTTAGCGCGGCCGCGCTACTCCAGACCTGAAAAACTATCCTTTTTCGCATAAGAGAAGGTATAATTGTTTGGGCCCGACCCTACTTGGTATATATATATGGAAAAACGGTATTTTGAGGAGGTTGGACATACTTTTGACATAATTTAGACCCAAGGAGACTAAGGAGATAGGAGATTTGACCTAAGGAGGCAGAGACACAATAGGAGCAAAGCGGGAAATTTTTCTACGAGTTTTTCCTTCCTCTTCCTATTTTTCATTGTGGTTATGACTTTTAATATTGTAGTTTTACATACTATTATGAATAGCTAATTTGTTATCTAGGGTTTTGATGGAACCTTTTGTAGGATAGATTCTTGTTATGTTTTTATATAATTGAGCCGTTGGATTTCTCTACTTGTTCAACTACGTGTTTATTGTTGTTGATTGAATGACCATCGATTGTCTGTGCCTATTTATTATGTGTTGCTTGAGAAATGATACATATTTAGGTGGTTGTTGAACAACGTCATTCCTAACGTTTGTGAGAAATCAATACAGCATGTTTAAAGGTATTAGAAAGAACAAAGCCTTGACATGGTCATAATGAGCGGTTAGATAAAGCCAACTAGCGTAGTTCGAGAGAATATGTCTAATAAATTATTGTAGTTGCTCGAGATAGAATTACGACACCTAAAGTGCTCACGACCAGTAGAGAATACATAGGCGAAATTATAGAGAACATAAGAGGAAGGATTCTGGCAGTTGGGGAAATCATAACTCTAGACCTCCTAAATTTAATCTCCAACTCTTAGCATCTTTAGTTGTTAATTTATTGCTTTAGTTTCTTAGTTAATTAGTTAGAAATAAATATTATAATCTCAATAATTAGGAAATTGTTTGGACTTGCGTTTCTTAGCAATATTGAACAATTATAGCGAAACCTTAGTTCTCTGTGAGATTCGACTCCGGACTTATAGATCATATTATATTTGCAACGATCGCTTATCCTTTTTAGGACTAGAGTTGGACGTGATCAACTACCATAAGAGTCGGGTCAGAAACCAAAGGTTCTCATTCATACATAAACAAATACTAAGTAAGTAATTTAGGAGAGATCAAGCTTTCTGTATACGCAAATCCTTCCTGATTGGTATTATAACGTTGAGGCCATAATCCAAATGGTCCCGTGTAGAGGCGAACCCAGGATTTGAGCGATGCGGGGGCACCACCACTTTTAGGTATACCAATTACAGCGACAAAGTTTGATGTGCTAATTCCTTGAAAATATAATGATTATGATACATATAGAGAAAATATAAATTCAATATTTACTAACATTACTAATTTGATACTAACATAAAATTATCCGCTCATGCTTGAACTCGTTGTAATTATAGTATATTCAAGCCATTTTGAACTTTAATGTGTAAATTTTTGTATAAAATATTTCAATGTGATTCTAGCTAATTAGATGTTAACTAGTTAAATGTTTAGATATCACTAATTAGAAGTGAGATATCTTGTTGATGCATAGAAAATCATAATCCACTTGCAAATTTCCATATGAAAAATACACATCAAATTGTCGAGTTATTTTGTATTTTGCTATCTTCAAAAGGTAAAATTTATTGATAATTATGTGGATCCAACTTCATTCTCATTCTTGTAAAAATAATATGTTTTACTTTCCCATCATGCTTAGTTCTTTAATTTACCTCTTTCAATTTTCCTCCCGGATGAATAGGAGATAAAAATTTTAAAGAAAGAGAAAATTCTAAAAAAGGGGGAATTTGAAAAGGAATAAAATAATTTAATATTAAATTAATTCAAAAAAGAAAAAAGAAAAAAAAAAACTAATTAACTACTTAGGAAGTAGTAGTAATGTAACAAAAAGGAGTAGTAAGTATCGTGAATTAAGAAAAAATAACCCCCAAAAATAAAGAAACAACTACAACTTAAAAATAGAAGATGAATAGGAGATAAAAATTTTAAAGAAAGAGAGTTCTAAAAAAAGGGGAATTTGAAAAAGAATAAAATAAATTAATACTAAACTAATTCAAAAAAGATAAAAGAAAAAAAACAAACCAATTAACTACCTAGGGAGTAGTAGTGAGGTAACAAAAAGGAGTAGTACGTATCGTGAATTAAAAAAAAGTACCAAAAAAAAAAAGAACAAGAACTTAAAAATAAAAAATGTGTGCATATCAGATTCGATCCTGGGTATCCAGGGCAGGAGCAAAGTTGCACCATAGGCTATTACCAGTTCTCTAACACGGCTTTAGTGTTTTGAGGGGGTCATGGAAAATATATGAGGGGTCCTCTCAATACATATATCTATCTATCATGATTTTTTTCGAGGCTAACGGGGTCCCGTGACCCCTCATCCCCTAGTGTAGGTCCGCCTCTGGTCCTGTGGATGTCCTAAATATCGTACCTTAATGCTGTGAATGTCCAGAACACAGTAAAACTTTACCATTCGCAAATATGTATTTCAGTCTGATCGAAAGAAGACCAGTATCTTGTATTGTTAACAATTCAGTCCAAGATTCTTTGACACCAGTCTTTCATGACCCATAACTTAAAAGTAGCCTTCCCCTGATGATTATGAGTATGATGAAAGCAAATCATTCCTCCCAATACTGAAATGCCAAGCTGGTCGAACCCGAGGTTGGATATATAGCACATTTGCTCTAGCTCGGTAATCTCTCCGTACACCTCATTTGAAACAGTAAATGACACCACAGTACAACGATAAGCTGACTGAGTAATACCTAGCGATGAATCAAGCAAATGGAATGCTCCATGTATAAATGCCATAGGATACAAAATAGGTGCCCAAGGAGCCGACATAAGGATATTTCCAGTTGGATGATTACCAATATTTCTCCCACTTTTCAACTCAAGAACTTCATAGGGCACTTTGTATTCATCGAGTACCATCGCATTAATCTTAAGGATCTTAGTCATCACCAGTTACGTCATATCCTAATACATAAGTACAACATCTACTCAAATACTTTGGACGGGGAAGTACTGTTGATTCTCTTGTGGAGGGGTTCCACAGCAAAAACTGCTGATCAAATCCACCATAAACACTGAGAAGAAACAACCAGTTGCAATAACATCACATTCTGCAACCCGATGATTTGAAGTTTAAAGGGCAATCAAGACTTTATTCATCCTCAACCAGTTGAGCCGACAGCAGCAGAAGAAGAAACTGATACCTTTGCAAATTGGATGGGGAAGCTATGATTTCTCATTAAACTTTTGTCTTTTGCTACTAATTTGATTGGAAAGATTATCCTTTATTGTATTTGCAACAGATTTCTTCTGCTTCCTCTGTTGACCTAATGGTTGAGTCTATCAGCTAGGAAAAAGATTAGTCAGAACAAACACAAGAATCTGATCCTCTGGAAGCTGAGCGCAATGTACAATAAATAGGGGGAGTATATCAGGAAAATAATGCAGGAGAGAGTGATCCTTGTCCCGTTGCAGAATATGAAGGAAATAATGGCCCTCAGGATTCTCAAGTAAGATCTTGAAAGTATCAGAGCTATCATCTACTCAAAAATGTATACATATACCTGTTGACTCTGGAATAGTGACAAGATGAAAGTTCAGAAATATCAGTTGCCTTTATAGCCTACATATCTATGATTGAGTCAAAGAACATAAAAGAGGCACTTGAAGATGTTGGCTTGATAGTGGCTATGCAAGAAGAACTTAACCAATTTGAAATAAATAAGGTATAGAACTTGGTTCCTCAACCAGATGATAGGACAATCATTGGAACTAGTTGGGTGTTCATAAATAAGCTAGATGAACAAGGCAATTGTTACATCTCTCGTTTTTGTACGTTAAAATTTTGTCGTAAGTTAATCGATGTAGACTCGGGGATGAGATTATTTTTGAGGTTATAAGCATTTATGCTATATATAACATGCGATAAGTAGGTGCCGTGAAGGTTAACGAGTAAACGAATCAACAAAAATGAGTTTCGTTGAAGGTTGTCAATTTGGAATAAATACGGTCCGATCTATAATACCCGATATTTATGGGTTAGTGCCATACAAGGTACCACATGACCATGATTGTAGGGTACATAAAGTGTATTAAAAGTGAGTAGTATATTAAGTAGTTTGAAATAATTCTTAATTATGTGGATAATTAGGTAATTAATGATTTTTGGTGGAAAATTATCTAATTAATTATAATTGTTGGGTAAGTGTTACATCCCGCATTTTCGTACTTAAAATTTATCGTAAGTTAATCGACGTAAGAGGGAATGCGATTACTTTTGGATAATAAGTATTACACTATTTCAAACAAGTGATAAGTAAATTCGTGAAGGTGAGAGGGTATGCAGATCGAAGAAAATAAGTTTCGTTGAAATTTGACAATTTGGGGATAAAATACGGTCGAAGCTATAATACCCCGTGCCATACAAAGGACCACATGACCATGATAGTAAGGTGTACAAGGTGTGTTAAAAGTAGTATTTTGAGTAACTTGAGATAATTCTTGATTATGTAGGTAATTGGTTAATTATTGGTTTAGTGGGAACCAAATTGATTAAATATTATGGATAATTATGTAAGTGAAATTTGAATAATTATTAGGGGGACAACAATCCACGTGAGACTATGAAGATATGGCACCAAATTACCAACTAATCTTATACTTAAGGAGGTGGTGGCACTATCCATGTGCACCTTATCTCATTTTTGGGTTCAAAGGTTCTATTAAGGCTTCTCTAAATTCACAAAGTGAAAAGCTTATGAGTTTGTAAAATTACAACAACAATACGGATGAATATTATGACAAAGTGAGATGTATTAGTTCACTATGGGGGAAAGTTGAACAAGGTATCTATTCTAAGTTACTATAGCATTGTTTGCTAAAGGAGCAGCAACGTAATGTAACAATGGCAAGATGACCAACATGTCATTAAGGGCAGAAACATTTTGCTATTTAAGGTAAGAAACGATTAAGCTTTCTCTACTTGATTCTCCCATCGATTTTACGATTTTAATATCGATTCCCTATGGTTATTAGCAGATCGAAGTTATTTCGTAGTAATGTAAAATGGAAGGAAGTTTAAAAAGGGAAACAAAAGTACAGTCCATCATCAACGACCTTCTACAAGCTTGCCGCTAATCCATTGTTGTTGCGTTATTGTCGTCTATCGTAGATTAACATGTGTTGGAAGGGTTATCGTTTTGGTATCTAAAGAAATCCAACAAAGGTATGTTAAGGCTCTCCCTTCTTTCCTTTTGGCATGATCCATACGATACAAACAAAACGAGCAATTGCATAACTTCCATAAATGACTCTATTCATAGAAGTTCTAGAGATGCTTATGTTCTTGATTCCCCATGTGTCATGTTATTCTATCATCTCTTCATGGGTCTCAGAAAATACGTAAATTGATAAATTTTATTTGATGATATTAATCAGAGGCATAATGGTCTTATGACGTTCCGAGGGATTTTATTGACGTACTTCTCATGCATTGCATTCATTTATACATGTACATTGACCCATGACCAAATGGCGTTATATACGCGTATATATAAGTATATGGGATATGGAAAAAGGTTACGACGTTATATACGCACCACCACCTGATCAGTTGGTATACGTTGATGATTTTGCCCACAGTGACCGAGATGATATGATGGGATGCTCTCAGAGGCTTGATGATGTTATGAACACATGTACCTATGCACGACATGGCATTCATACGCATATGCATGACACTATGAGTATTTCATGATTCACAGAGCCATTCAGACTTACTTGTCGAGTCTTTTACTCCATGTTTCTATCATGTCTATTATTTACTAATTTTCATTCCTTACATACTCAGTACATTATTTGTACTGACGTCCCTTTTTCCTGGGGACGCTGCGTCTCATGCCCGCAGGTTCTGATAGATAGGTTGAGAGTCCTCCAAGTAGGCTATCAGTTCAACGGGAGGTGTTTGTGCGTTCCATTGCTCCGGAGTTGATTATTTGGTCAGTACGATTAGTACATGTATTGATTGGTACGGCGGGTCCTGTCCCGACCTTTATGATATTTATGTACTCTTAGAGTCTTGTAGACAAATATCGTGTATACATATACTTGTATGGACTTATCGGCCTATGTTTTGAGTATATAAAGGATCACGTTGTCCTTATAGGAATGTATGTCACAAGTATGAGTTCCTATATCAGGTTGGGTCGTTCTATGTTGGGTATTCCCGCATATTTACTCTAGTGATCTCATGAACTCCCTTCTGGCCCACTTACCCATGATGATGTAGTAAGAAAAATACGTTACATTGGTACTCAGTTTATTAATATAGCGGGTGCCCGTCGCGGCCCATCGGTTTGGGTCATGACAAAAGTGGTATCATAGCAGTTCTATCCTAGAGAGTCTACAGACCGTGTCTAGTAGAGTCTTATTTATGGGTGTGTCGTGCACCACACTTTTAAGCAGGAGGTTACAAGGAATATAGGACTGTCACTCTTTCTTCTTACTCTAGATCGTGTGGTATAGCTCACTTGTAAGAATTCAAACTCCTATATTCTATGATATTCGTGATAAGACGATACCTACATCTAGAAAGATAGTTAGCAAGAGATTGAACGTGGCTATGGAAGAGTTGAGTCAGAGGAACTCGATTTTTCATGATGTTTATCATGAGTAAATGTAAGGTCTTCAGTAGATCATGTATGTACTAAGACATGTAAGCCTCTTGATAAGGAGCCTTAGGGAAATAATATCTGTCCACCCCTATGGTGAAAGTAAATGGGAGATAAGAAGATAGATACAACTTTCACCAAGTAAATGAAGCAAACGAAGAAGGGTACGAGGCGCCCAGTTAATGAAGATTGTCGGAATTTACAATTCAGGCAGAGGAATATAAGCCTTTTGAGTTACCTTCAACAATAACAGAGGTATGTACAATCAGCCACATCGGTCTCAGTTATGCCCTATGGGGGCTAACATGTGTAGTTTAAGAGAAGGACGGGATATCGGGATCCGGCTAGGGTTAGAGTAACCCAAAATGGTGAATGGACTGTTTGCGTTAGTTGACTTTTCAGAAGGACATTGCAAATGTGCTAATAGATTTCCTTGTGAGATACCTAGATGATGCACTCTAGAATAGTATAGCTAGATATGAATATTAGGATGTTCAAATATTGGAATCCTAGAAGGGATATATTACCTTAGTATGGCTCACATTCCTAGTAGAGCGAGAATGTTAGGCAACTTGAAGAGCTGGGGGATGGAACAAGAGGAGCTAAAAGCAAAAAAATGTCTTGTTCGAGTTTTCAGAATAAAGTGATAGACATAAATGTTAGCGGGAAATATGAAGAGAGTTAATGAAGCATTATAAGTAAGATATGATACATGGATGACAACGGTAGATAAAAAAGATGACAGTAGTGTAGAATCTATAGTCAAGTGAAGGAAAAATGAGAGGTGACAGACCTTGAGACAACAAAAGAGTATAGTCCATAAAGCCATATCCTCATTTCGAGAAATAAGTTTGTGACTCCAACTCGACTATCAGAAGGAAAAGTTAGACCGCAGAATAATAGAAATCAGTATGGGCTGGTGAACAAGATAAACTGAACATAAATTAGGGACTGAGTGATTTAATAATGGTGAGCATCATGAGAATTTCAGATTGCATTTCGGCAATAATAGAATGGATAAGAGAAGAAGGTTCATGAGAAATTTAGAGAATGGTAATTCAGGAAGACGCTTCTCTAAAGCAAGCAATGTGAGCAAAGTTAAGCTTAAGGGACTGCATGTGCCAGTTACACTAGGTGTCACCTTCGCGAGTAAGGAGTTTTGTTATCCTTGGTACAGAAGGATACCACAAGGAGAGTAAGGGTCATCAATGATGTGAAAAGACGCCAAAGATGAAGAGGTAAAACATCTATAGCTAGATCGTCGTAGCTCTAAATCTTAGTATTCCCCTAAAGGGGGAATATGGAGTGATGTGGCATCAAGTTAGAATTAAGTGGTTATAGTAGCTATGGAATGGTAAAGGAAGAATGCGATAAAAATGATGAAAAAGGGATGAGATTTCACTTATTCAAATCCCACAGATATGCTACAATTCAAGAACATTATGCAAAAACGATGTCAAGGAAAGGAAGTAAGGGTTCCTGCTCGGGATATTATTGATAAATAAGGAGCCAGTGCGAGAGGTAAGTTAAGACAAAAGAAATAACCCAAGAAAGATTACGCGGAATGTTGATATCTGAATGGGCCAACGAGTAGTCAGTAGTTGATTTCGGAAGAGCCTAGTTATGGCTAAACAAGAGGATACATGCAAATCAACAAATCGTGCAAGATAAACATAGTGAACCCCAACATAGGGAATGCAGTCTCGCAGATATGACATCGTGACCCTTGGGAAATATTCAGATAGAAGTTGGGGTAGTTAAATGTACCTTATGAGTTTTACCGAAATAAAAGATAATGCCACTGGAAAGGCAGTCAAAATATCAATTCAGAAGATCGATACAACTTTCACCAAGTAAAAGAAGCAAATGAAGAAGGGTACGAGGAGCCCAGTTAATGAAGATTGTCGGAATTTACAATTCAGGTAGAGGAATATAAGCCTTTTGAGTTACCTTCAACAATAAAAGAGGCATGTACAATCAGTCACATCGGTCTTAGTTATTCCCTATGGAGGCTAACATGTGTAGTTTAAGAGAAGGACGGGATATCGGGATCCGGCTAAGGTTAGAGTAACCCAAAATGGTGAATGGACTGTTTGCGTTAGTTGACTTTTCGGAAGGACATTGAAAATGTGCTAATAGATCTCCTTGTGAGACACCCAGATGATGCACTCTAGAATAGTATAGCTAGATGTGAATATTAGGATGTTCAAACTTTATTTTATATAGACAGGCACTTGGATCTTGGAAGGGATAAATATTACCTTAGTATGACTCCCGTTCCTAGTAGAGCGAGAATGTTAGGCAACCCGAAGAGCTGGGGGATGGAGCAAGAGGAGCTAAAAGCAAAAAAATGTCTTGTTCGAGTTTTCAGAATAAAGTGATAGACATAAATGTTAGCGGGAAAGATGAAGAGAGTTAATGAAGCATTATCAGTAAGATATGATACATGGATGACAACGGTAGATAAAAAAAATGATAGTAGTATAGAATCTATAGTCAAGTGAAGGTAAAGATGAGAGGTGACAGGCCTTGAGACGACAAAAGAGTATAGTCCATAAAGCCATATCCTCATTTCGAGAAATAAGTTTGTGACTCCAACGCGACTATCAGAAGGAAAAGTTAGACCACAGAATAATAGAAATCAGTATGGGCTAGTGAACAAGATAAACTGAACATAAATTAGGGACTGAGTAATTTAGTAATGGTGAGCATCATGAGAATTTAAGATTGCATTTCGGCAATAATATAATGGATAGGAGAAGAAGGTTCATGAAAAATTCAGAGAATGGTCATTCAGGAAGACGCTTCCCTAAAGCAAGCAATATGAGCAAAGTTAAGCTTAAGGGACTGCATGTGCTAGTTACACTAGGTGTCATCCTCGCGAGTAAGGAGTTTTGTTATCCTTGGTACAGAAGGATTACCACAAGGCATGTAAGGGTCATCGATGATGTGAAAAGACGCCAAAGATGAAGAGGTAAAACATCTATAGGTAGATCGTCGTAGCTCTAACTCTTAGTACTCCCCTAAAGGGGGAATATGGAGTGATGTGGCATCAAGTTAGAATTGAGTGGTTATAGTAGCTATGGAATGGTAAAGGAAGAATGCGATAAAAATGATGAAAAAGGGATGAGATTGCACTTATTCAAATCCAACAAATATGCTACAATTCCAGAACATTATGCAAACACGATGTCAAGGAAAGGAAGTAATGGTTCCTACTCGGGATGTTATTGATAAATAAGGATCCAGTGCAGGTAAGTTAAGACAAAGGAAATAACCCAAGAAAGATTACGTGGAATGCTGATATGAGAATGGGCCAACGAGTAGTCAGTAGTTGATTTTGGAAGCTAGACAAGAGGATACAGACAAATCAACAGATCGTGCAAGATAAGCATAGTAAACCCCAACATGGGGAACCCTTGGGAAATATTCAGATAGAAGTTAGGGTAGTTAAATGTACCGTATGAGTGTTACCGAAACAAAAGAGAATGCCACTGGAAAGGCAGTCAAAATATCAGTTCAGAAGCAACCCTACAAGTATAAGGACGTGGAGATAAGTAATTACGGATAATTATAGGCGAGGAAGGACATCAAAAATTCTACCGAGTATGTTAGGTAATAAGCTCGCAACTTTACAAGAGTCAGAGGGTCCTCCCTATGTACTAAAACGAAAGACTAACTGAGGAAATATGGAAGATGCTTCAACCGAAGTACATTACCGAAAGAAGAAATGATCTTGTAACAACAACCTCACAGCGACATCGTATGCACTCAATAAGAAAGTGGCACCTATCGTGGTTAATGAACAAGAAGAAGAAAAAAAAACCAAAAGATGATATTCAAGATCATATGGGTTGTATGGAATTCCAATATGTGTGGGAACTAAGATAAGCCAAGTATTCAAGCAACAAGTGGCAGAACGACAAGGAAACGTAATTGCTTATATTTAGAGAAAGCTGAGAAGGAACGAAAGGAATTATTTGATCAATGATCCAGAGTTTGTTACGTTATGAACACACTTAAGATTTTGGGAGTATTATCGATGCAAATATATGTTGGCAATCATACAGCCGTAGAACACTCCGGTATAAGTTAAAAGAAATAATTGAGTCCGGGTCATAGACAAAGGATTTAATTGTTAGAAGATTGTATGCTGGATATTCCATAGCGTCCATGAAAGGATAAAGTAATAACTAATACCAAGATCCGAAGATGGGAAGATAGCTTAAGCCTACATAAAGGTTGATCAGAAGGAAGAGGAAACTAAAGAGTTACATCAACCAAGTATATCGGGTTTCTGATTATTAGACCCAGAAAATTATAGAAATCGTGATTGAGAACATTGCAGGATCACCTTAATATCAGAGGTAAAATAGAGATAGTACAACAACCATATTCTATAACGGCTCTACAATAAAGCCAGTTAGAAGAGTACCAGCCTCATAAGAAGTCAGTATGAAGCTCCCACCAGATTGTGTTTGCACCAGAGGTGCACGTATTATAATCGAGATTCAAGTTGTGGATATTATACCTATGTGGAAGGGAAGTCATGAAAGAGATAGAATAATGTGAGGCGATATTGTAAGGCAAGTAAGATAAAGGTAAAAAACATATGCGATACTCAAGTGTAGAAGGTTGTGAATCGTCCAAATTCTTGTGATTCAGTATCCAGGAATGATAGCGGCATCGTCAGTGGCATATCTTCTAACCTATGGTATCTAGGTATCGAGAGGTCTAGTTAAGAGAGTAAAAGAAGAGTTTGAGATGATGTAATGTCTCTCTTGATGTTCTAGAATAACATAAGGAAATCTATAGTGCAAGGAAGTTGAAGAAAGGTTTCGAGTAGTATAAATGAATATGTGTAGGTCGCAAACTAAAGTTTGGTAAAGCGACAAGGTTTTAGGAAAATAGGAGTAAGGATAAGAAAGGGCGAGTGAGATGGTGATGAGAATGGATAAGTTCTCAGGATTAATCCCATGAAAACAAGAGAGCTGATGGTTTCTCTAAGTTATAGAAAGATCATAGCTTGAATGAACTCAAAGGAGTCTAATACTAGTAGCAATTAGAAGAGATGGAATGCTGCCCTGGTAGCAGAATAAGGGTGTAATTGTGATAGATAAAGAATGACATTTGGGCCTTCGATTGAGTAATGATTTGATGAATTGTACATGATTAAAATACCCACGTAAGGTAAATCACATTGGGATGCTATGAAATTACGATTATGGAAGTATAGTATTGGGTGGATCAGGAAAATCACTTCAAATGTTCCACGATTCAACGTTAACCCTAGTGATTACGTAAGAGGTTCAAGTTATCAGTGATAGATTGTAGATCAATATTGAGGTGAATCAACAATGGATGGACAAAAGTCACAAAGTATGAGATGAGATTAGGCCGTCATTCTTAAGATGAACAGTAACGAGGAATCATTAAAGGACTTAGATTTATACATATAGGATAAGAAACGAGAGTAACCTGGAGTTTGGTAGCATACCTCAGTAACGATAAATCAAAGTAAGAGTTATGATGTAGTATGACCTATCCAAATGCAGTAAAGCCATAAGGATAGATAACCAAAGCAATGAAACAAGATATAGCAATATTCGTAAGTTCAACAAAGTACTGAGCGAAGAACTTCGGTATACCTATAGATGCCCAGAGGAATATGTTATCAAGCTCTGTATATGTTTACAAAGTGAGGTCTAGAGATTGGCTAAAAGCTGGAGGAAAAATGAGAGATGAGTTTCATAGGTACATTTACAAGGTCAGAGTCGTACAAGCTGCATGATAGAAGGTAGAAACAGTTACAAGATTGGAAAGATTCCGACCATAAGTCGTGGTGTGAGAAAGATGCGTAAAGGGGGAATGCCTTGGACTTTGGAATTATTCATAGAACAGTTGCCTAGATGACAAGGAGAGTACTAATGTATTTGCAAGACGTATAGGTTATGATAATGATAAGTTCATCAGTCAACATTCAATGATGAATGTTCCAAAAGGGGGGAATGATGTTACATCCCGCAATTTCGTACGTTAAAGTTTCGTCGTAAGTTAGTCAACGTAAACGGGAATGAGATTACTTTGGGATTATAAGTATTACGCTATTTCAAACAAGTGATAAGTAAATTCGTGAAGGTGAGAGGGTAAGCAAATCGAAGAAAATAAGTTTCGTCAAAGTTTGGCAATTTGGGATAAAGTACAGTCCAAGCTATAATACCCGTAATATGGGCTACTACCATACAAGGTACCACATGACCATGATAGTAAGGTGTGTTAAAAGTAGGTAATATTTTGAGTAACTTGAGACAATTCTTGATTATGTGGGTAATTGGTTAATTACTGGTTTAGTGGGAGATTAACCAAATTAATTAAAGGTTTTGGATAATTATGTAAGTGTGATTTGGATAATTATTAGGGGGGGGGGGGAAACAATCCACGTGGGACTATGAAGATATGGCACCAAATTGCCAACTAATCTTAAAATTAAGGAGGTAGTGGCACTATCTATGTGCACCTTATCTCATTTTTGGATTGAAAGGTTTTATTAAGGCTTCTCTAAATTCACAATGTGAAAGGATTATGAGTTTGTAAAATTACAACAACGATACGGATGAAGATTATGACAAAGTGAGATGTACTAGTTCATTTTGGAAGAAAATTGAACAAGGTCTCTATTACTAAGTTACTATAGCATTGTTTGCTAAAGGAGCATCAACGTAATGTAACAATGGAAATATGAACAACATGTCATTAAGGGAAGAAACATTTTTTGATTTAAGGTAAGAAAATATTAAGCTTTCTCTACTTGGTTCTCCCATCGATTTTACGATTCTAATATCGATTCCCTATGGTTATTAGTGGATCGAAGTTATTTCTTAGTAATGTAAGGTGGAAGGAAGTTTAAAAGAGGGAAATAAAAGTACACTCCATCATCAACGACCATCTACAAGTTTGCCGATAATCCATTGTTGTTGCGTTATTGTCGTCTCTCGTAGATTAACGTGTGTTGGAAGGGTTGTCGTTGTGGTATCTAAATAAAGCCAACAAAGGTATGTTAAGGCTCTCCCTTCTTTATTTTTGGCATGATCCGTACGATACAAACAAAATGAGCAATTACATAACTTGCATAAATGACTCTATTCATAGAAGTGCTAGAGATGCTTATATTCTTGATTCCCTATGTGTCCAGTTATTCTATCATTTGTTCATGGGTCTCAGAAAATACGTAAATTGATAAATTTTCATTTCATGATATTAATCATAGGCATAATGGTCTTATGACATTCCGAGGGATTTTATTGACGTACTTCTCATGCATTGCATTCATTTATAGATGTACATTGACCCATGACCAGATGACGTTATATACGCGTATATATAAGTNAAACCTATGGGACTTAAGGAATGATATAAAAAAAAGAGAGGGAAAATATTCATATTAAATAAATATGAAGTAGAAGAACCCAGATTCCAAATGAACAAATTCAAACTTGAAAAGGATCTTCCTTATTCTTGAAGAATGAGGGGCAAAGGGATTGATATTATATATATGGGATATGGGAAAAGGTTACGACATTATATACGCACGACCACCTGTTCAACTGGTATACCTTGATGATTTTGCCCGCAGTGGCCGAGATGATATGATAGGATGCCCTCAAAGGCTTGATGATGTTATGAACACATGTACCTATTCACGACATGACATGCATACGCATATGCATGACACTATGAGTATTTCATGATTCACAAAGCCATTCAGACTTACATGTCGAGTCTTTTACTCCATCTTTCTCTCATGTCTATTATTTACTGATTTTCATTCCTTACATACTCAGTACATTATTTGTACTGACGTCCCTTTTTCCTGGGGACGCTGCGTCTCATGCCCGCAGGTTCCGATAGATAGGTTGAGAGTCCTCTAAGTAGGCTATCAGTTCAACGGGAGGTGTTTGTGCGTTCCATTGCTCCGGAGTTGATTATTTGGTCAGTACGATTAGTACATGTATTGATTGTTATGGCGAGTCCTATCCTGACCTTTATGATATTTATGTACTCTTAGAGTCTTGTAGATATATGTCGTGTATACAGATACTTGTATGGCCTTGTCGGCCTATGTTTTGAGTATATAAAGGATCACGTTGGCCTTATAGGCCCGTACCTCACAAGTATGAGTTTCTATATCAGGTTGGGTCTTTCTATGTCGGGTATTCCCCCATGTTTACTCTGGTGATCTCATGATGCCCATTCTGGCCCACTTACCCATGATGATGTAATAATAAAGATACGTTACGTTGGTACTCGGTTGAGTAAGGTACTGGGTGCCCGTCACGGCCCATCGGTTTGGGTCGTGATAATAAGCTTAACCTCTCTCCCCCTTAACGTGGCAGCCCAAGGGGGTCTTGATCAAGGCCTATGTAATGGCTAAGGTTCATTACCATAGGTGGCCTAATTAGGGGCCTTTAGGAAAAGATTAGTCATCCTAAGTGGGGCCCACACTTAAAGGTTAAAGATAACCTTTCTAATTCACAAAATGAAAGGCTAACATCTACTAAGTTAAGAAAGAAAGCTTCAGCAAAGATGACAATCCTCAATAGCAACGTGATTGCTTCAACATTTCATACGAAGGCTACTTAATACTTTAACAATGTGGAATTTGCGATTCTAAGGAGTACGTTGCAATCTTTCTCAAGAATATCATATAGATTGTTCCCTATTTCGATCTCGCCGTTACGTGTTTCGTCACAATTGGCGTGTGTTAGAATAATTGTCAAGAGAATCGATTTAGGTATGTTAAGGCTATCCCTTCTTTCTTTTTGGCATGATTCATACGATACAAACGAAACGGGCAAACACACAGCTTTCATAAATTACTCTATTCATAAGAGTATTAGGGGTGTCTATGTTTCTTGATTCCCCCTGTAACTTATCATTATATCTTCTGTTCATGGGTCTCAGAAAAATACGTAGTTGATAAAGTTTGTCCGAAAGGCATATTAATCTTGTAACATTCCGAGAAATATTATTAATGTTTTCTTATGCATTTCATTCATTTATACATGTACATTGACCCATGACCAGATGGAGTTATATACGCATATATTATATGTATATAGGATATGGGAAAAGGTTACGACATTATATACGCACCATCATCTGATCAGCTGGTATACATTGATATTTTTGCCCACAGTGGCATGATATGATGGGATTCCCTCAGAGGATTGATGATGTTATGTACACCTATACCTATGCATGATACGACATTTATACGCACGTGCATGACATTATAAATGTTTTAGGATTTACAAAGTTATTTAGACTTACAGGCAAAATTCTTTATTCTATGTTTCATATATGTCTTTTACGTACATATTTTCATGCTTTACATACTCAGTACATTATTTGTACTTACGACTTATTTCTCAGGGCCTACATTTCATGCCTGCAGGTGCAAGTAGACAGATTGACGATCCCCCTTCTTAGGATCCTTGATCAGCGAGAGTTGGTGTGGTCCAATTGATTCAGAGCTGTTACTAGTTTTGGTACGCTATTTTTGTATGTTGATATGGGTATGACGGGGCCCAGTCCCATCCTTTATACAGTTGTACATTCCATTAGAGGTTGGATAGTATGTGGCCTTGTCGGCTTCTAGTTTTGGATATATAGTTGTTTATAGCAGCCTTGTCGACTCGCCCCACCGTATTCCGCATGTATATGCATATATGTCTTTTGGACAGGTTTCCCTCACGTATGTTATTATTTTGATTAAGAAGGATATTGATATATATTATTCATGTTTATATCTCAGACGCATGATTAAGTGATAACAACACGATAGGGGTCCGAGAACTACTAAATAAAATCAAGAAACATGCGGAAGCTAAAAGAAAAATAAGACAAAAATTAAAAATAGATTTAATTCAAGAAAGAGTTTCTTGAATTCAAGAAGTCTATTCTTGAAGTTGAATCCTAACAATAACAATTAACTAATAAATAACTAATCGCCTTTGGTAAAGACTTAAAACAAGAAATAGATTGTGAAACCCGACCCTTTAGAATAACAAGAACAACAATAAGCGTAAACTTATCACCTTTCTTGAATACCTATAAGTGATCTAATATGAAAATGGTTTATTCTTACCACCTTAAGTTGAGTTTTGAAGGTTGAAAAATAAATCAAAGAGTAGCCATGTACAAGAGTACAAGAAAATCTCACAACTTTCATCGATATTGTATATAATAATCTAAGTCTAAAAATAAATAAGGCACCCCTTATATAGGTAGGAGGGGGTCATGAAATTAAGGCTAAAAAAATAAGGAAATAAAGTCCTAAACTACTTTGTACAGCAAGTCCAACTACCTTAGGAAAAGGACAATACTTGGAAGCAAAAACCAAGTCATTCTTGGAAAGTAATTCCAAAAATATTAGTAAAAGGAAAACATAACCTTAACTAACTAGGAAATAAATAAATATAATCCCATAATATATGGAAATAAGTCCCAAACCAATCTTGAATAGAATCTTGAAAATCTTAGAAATCTTGAAGGCGATTTGCAAGCAACTTGGCAGCAACTTACACTCAACATCTAGCACGACTATTGTACCTTTATTGGACGTCAAGTAAGTACTTTTTATGCTATAAAAACGTGGCTTTATATAGGACTTCATTTGCTGCAATTTGGACCACATTTTAGGTGCCAAATTAGTTCAAAACTGGACTGACTAGGACCTTCTTTAAAGGATGTCTCTTGGGATTCAATCCTCCTCTTTTTGGACATAAATTTTGGCCATAAAACACATGTAATATCTAGCCAATTCATATCCTTTATCCTTGATCTCTTCATCCATATTAACAACGTCTTTATTTGGACTTGATTTCTAATGACCTTGTTTGACAACACTTTAGCTTGACATCTTGTTAAAGGACCTCTTTGAGATTCCAAAGCTTCATTCTTGTCCTTGAATGTATTTGAGCTTCCTAGGATGCTATCATTAAGGGTGTTCGACAGGTAGGACTTGGGTACCTGTCTCGGCCCATCGATTTGGGTCGTGACAAAAGTGGTATTAGAGCAGTTCTGTACTAGACTTTTTATGGAGGTCGCTGAAAATATAACATATCGTTAGTCTTTGGAGGTTGATGAAGATAAAATCAAAGCAATAAAGGAATGTCCTAAACCTAAGAGTGTAACTGAAGTTAGGAGTTTTCATGGACTTGCTAGTTTTTATAGGAGGTTTGTGAGAGACTTTAGCACCATTGCTTCTTCTTTAACTGAAGTAATTAAAATGGATAAGATTTTTACATGGGGAAAAGAACAAAATGATGATTTTAACTTGTTGAAAGAAAATTTATGTTCAACTCCTTTGTTACAATTGGCTGATTTCTCTAAATCTTTTGAAATTGAATGTGATGCTTCTGGCAAAGGAATATGTGTTGTTTTGATGCAAGATTCTAAACCTATTGCCTACTTTAGTGAGAAGTTGAGTGGAGCCACATTGAACTATTCCACTTATGACAAAGAGCTATATTCTTTGGTAAGGTCTTTAGCCACATGGCAACATTACATGTGGCCGAGAGAGTTTGTCATTAAAACTGACCATGAATCCTTGAAGTACTTGAAGAGTAAATGTACAGTTAGTAGGAGGCATGCTAAGTGGGTTGAATTTTTTGAAACTTTTCTTTACAAACAAGGGAAAGAGAATGTTGTTGCTGATGCACTTTTAAGAAGGTATGTCTTAGTTTCTACTTTGACTTCTAAATTGATGGGTTTTGATCAAATCAAGGGATTTTATGCTAATGATTTTGATATTGGCAAGATTTTTGCAATATGCAAGTTGGGTCCTTTTGAGAGGTTTTATCTTCAAGATGGATTTCTTTTTAAGGAAAATAAGTTGTGTATCCCTAATTGCTCTTTACATGAAGTATTTGTAAGGGAAACACATTGTGGAGGGATTATGGGTCACGTTGGAGTCCCAAAGACATTAGACATACTTGCTGAAAGTTTCTTTTGGCCTGGCATGAGAAAAGATGTTGAAAGAGTGTGTGCACAATGTTTGGAATGTAAACAAGTTAAATCTAAAGTGTTACCTCATGGTCTTTACACTCCATTACCTGTTCCTACTTCACCTTGGATTGATATTTCTATGGATTTAATGTTAGGCTCGCCTAGAACAAGGTATGGTAAGGATAATATATTTTTTGTGGTAGATAGGTTCTCCAAAATGGCTAGTTTAATTCCTTGTTTAAAGACTAATGATGCTTCACATGTTGCTGATCTATTTGTAAAAGAAGTTGTTAAATTGCATGGTATACCTAAAACTATTGTTAGTGATAGGATGCTAAGTTTTTGAGCCACCTTTGGCGTGTATTTTGGGGGAAGTTAGGCACTAAATTGTTGTTTTCTACTTCTTGTCACCCACAAACTGATGGACAAACTAAAGTAGTTAATAGAACCTTAGATTGAAAGGTAAATTAATAAAGGTCGAAAACAAGTTATTTTTCAACCTGGAGATATATTTTGGATTCACTTTAGAAAGGAGATATTTCCTTCCAAAAAGAAGTCAAAGTTCCATCCTAGAGGAGATGACCCATTTCAAGTCCTTGAAAGGATTGGAGACAATGCTTACAAGTTGGACTTTCACTGTGAGTTTCAAGTAAGTGCGACATTCAATGTTGCTAACTTGTCTTTGTTTGATGTAGGATCGAATTCGAGGATGAATTATTTTCAAGAAGAGCGGAATGATAGCATCAAGTACAAGGATAGAGTTTTGGAATCTTCAAGAAGGCCATTTACAAGATCTCAAGCTAAAGAATTGCAGTCTAAGGTTGGTGGATTTCAATGGCAAATAAAGAAGCTTTAACTGTAGATGAAGAGCTCAAGCCCAAATCCGATGAATTGTCTAAGTTTTACAATTATTTAGTGGCCCAAATTGAAGTCCAAGAGGAGGAAGATTGGGTCCCATCATCAGCCCTTGAAGTCCACCAAAAGAGCACCCAGAAGAGCTTAAAATGAGCTTAAAAGAGGTCCAAAAGGGGGTGTTTCAAAAGGATCCCAATTGGAGTCCAAAACAATGGCCCAAACTAGTAGTTTTAAGGCCCAAATCTGGCCCAAAGGGATTTGGCCGCCCACCCTTTTATTTTTATAAGTTTTTATTAGATTTTTTAGTATTTAGCTTAGCCTCCAAGTTAGGGTTTGCCTTGGCATCCACCCTACCTAGTTTTTCTCCTATAAATAGGAGTTTTTTTCATTCACTGTGATACTTGATTATTGATAAATAATATTATACTTTGAGAGTTCTTTTGAACCTTTGTTACTTATGCTTTGAGATTTATCTTTCAACCTTTACTTGTTCATAGTTCAAGGTAGTAAGATAACTTCTTTATTGTGATATCATTGATTACTTTGTGGTATTCTTAGAAGGCGATTAATACTAGTTATTAATTGTTGTCTCAAGTTTCTCGTAAAGCGGTCAAGATCCGAATCTATTGTTTTTGATTTATTCTTAAGTAAAGGCGTTTGATTTCTTCAATAAATCAAAACGCTGTTGCTTGGATCTTATCAAAGCTATAGAACTTGTGATTTTGGAAGTTCTTGGAATTCTTTCCCTGAATTTTCCCATATCCTTTATTTTCTGCACTTTAATTCTAGTCGTTCAATTCCTTATTGTTATTTCTTCCGCATTTACTTCTCAAATTCTTACTCTAGTTTGGATTCTCGACCTTTTTGTTATCAAATACCTGAGGTATCTAGCACATCCATCGGCTAGCGCACCCCCTCAGTATACCGGTAATAGATTTGATTGTTCCACATATTCAGGGCCTGGTCAGAATTCCAGGGCCTCAAGTTCTCAGTATAAGGGTGAGTCAAGTCAAATGAGGCTGCCCTTGCCACAATGTGCTCAGTGTGGTAAGCAGCATGCTGGGTAGTGCCGTATGGGGTTGGGTGTTTGTTATACTTCTGGTTATCCAGTCCACGTTATGAGGGATTGTCCGCGAAAGGTGATGCTAGCATTATTCAGCCAGCAGGATCTATAACTGGTTCATCATCATCAGTACACCCCATGGGCAAGGTTCACAAACACCAGTCGGTCGTGGTAGATGCAGAGGCGGAGCATCTAGCTCGAGCGGTCCTCAGAACCACATTTATGCGTTAGCAGGGCGACAAGATCAGGAGTCATCACCTGATGTTGTTACATGTATATTATCAGTCTCCCCATATGATGTATATGCACTAATTGACCCAAGTTCCACCTTATCATATGTTACTCCGTTGGTTGCTAGTAAGTTTGGAATAAAACCCGAGTTGGTTAAACCTTTTGAGGTGTCCACACCTGTTGGGACCCGGTGATAGCTAGGCGGGGTATATAGTCGATCTACACTAGCAGACCTAATCGAGTTAGATATGGTAGAATTTAATGTTATAATAGGTATGGATTGGTTGGCTTCTTGTGTTACACCCCATGTTTTCGTACGTCGAAGTACGCCATAAGTAAATTGATATAAGCTCGGAAATGAGATGTTACATCCTGCATTTTCATACGTTAAAGTTTGCGTAAGATAATCAATATAAGCTCGGGAATGAGATTATTTCGAGTTTATAAGCATTTATGCTAGTTATAACAGGCGATAAGTAAGTGTCGTGAAGGTTGGAGGGCAAACGAATTAAAGAAAATGAGTTTTGTTGAAGGTTTTCAATTTTGGATAAAATACGGTCTAAGCTATAATACCCGGTATTTATGGACTAGTACCATACAGGGTACTACATGACCGTGATAGTAAGATGTATAAAGTGTGTTAAAAGTGAGAAGTATTTTAAGTAATTTGAGATAATTATTAATTATGTGGATATTTGGTTAATGTGGATTTTTGGTGGAAGATTAACAATGTAACTAAGGAATTGTGGATAAAACCTAAAGGTTCCCAATGTGGCAGCCAAGAACCCTAGTTAAATATGACTCTTAAGTTCTTAAAGCAAGGTGGCACCTTTATAGAATTATGTGGCCAAGTCATCAAATTAGTGGGTCCCACACCCACTAAGGTATAAGACCTCTCTAATTCACAAAGAGAGGTGCTTATGTCAAATTCACAGTAACAATATTCAGCAAAGGAATTCATACGAAGTTATACTACGTAATAACAACGAGACTTGATATTCTAAGGGATCCCGGTATAATCTTTCTCAAGAACATCACTACGGATTTTTCCCTACTTCGATCCGCCGTTACATGTTTTTTCGCAAAGACGTGTGTTAGAGGGATTATTAAGAGAATCGACTCAATTATGTTAAGGCTATCCCTTCTTTCTTTTTGGCATGATCCATACGATACAAATGAAACGAGCAAATGCACAACTTCCATAAATGACTCCATTCATAGAAATACTAGAGGTTCCTATCTTCATGATTCCCTATATGTCTTATTATTCTATCGCCTATTCATGGGTCTCAGAAAATACATAAGTTGATAAAGTTTATTTCATGAGATTAATCAAAGGCATAATGGTCCTATGATGTTTCAAGATTTTTATTGACGTACTTCTCATGCATTACATTCATTTATACGTGTAATACCTATGTATGTGTGTGGGGAGGGGGAGGTGGGGTATGAGGAAAGGTTATAGCGTTATATACGCACCACCGCCTTATCAGCTGGTATACGTTGATGATTTTGCCCACAGTAGCCGAGATGATATGATGAGATGCCCTCAGAGGCTTGAAGATGTTATGAACGCATATACCTATGCATGGTAAGACATTTATACGCATATGCATGGCATTATAATATTAAATGATTCACAGAGCTATTCAAACATACATGTTGAGTCTTTTACTCCATGTTTCTCTCACGTATTTTATTTACTGATTTTCATTCCTTAAATACTCGGTACATTATTTGTACTGACGTCCCTTTTGCATGGGGACGCTGCATTTCATACCTGCAGGTCCTGATAGGCAGGTTGAGAGTCCTCCAAGTAATCTATCAGCTCAGTAGAATGTGTTGGTGCGCTCCATTTGCTCCGGAGTTGCCTATTTGGTCTATTGATTGGTTGTCGGGGCCATGTCCCGACCTTATGACATTTATGTAATCTTAGAGTCTTGTAGATATATGTCATGTATGAAAGACTGTATGGCCTTGTCAGCCTATGTTCAGTGTACGAGTTGTTATTTTGGCCTTATAGGCCCGTATATCATATGTATAAGTCGGTATATCATGTTGGGTCATCCTATGTTGAGTATTCCTTCATGATTTATTCTAGTCATCTCATGATAGCCTTTCTGGTTCATTTACCTATCATAATATAATACATAATATACGTTATGTTGGTACTCGGTTGAGTAAGGCACCGAGTGCCTGCCGCGGCCCATCGGTTTGGGTCGTGACGAAAGTGGTGTTAGAGCAGTTCTGTCCTATGGAGTCTACAAGCCGTGTCTAGTAGAGTCTTGTTTATGGTGTGCCGTGAACCACACTTATAAGTAGGAGGCTAGAGGGCATTTTGGTCTGTCACTCTTTCTTCATATTCTAGATCGTGTGGTAGAGCTTAGTTGTAAGAACTCAGTTTCCTAAAATCTATATTATTCATAATACGATGATGTCTACATCTAGAAAGACGGTTGGTAAGGGATTGAATGTGGTTGTGGAAGAGTTGAGTAAGAGGAACTTGATTTTGCATCATGCTTATGATGAGTAAAAGTAAGGTCTCCAGTAGATTATGTGTGTAATAAAATGTGTAAGCTTCTTGATAAGGAACCTTAAGACATGAATATAACCCTTATGGTAAAAAAATGAGAGAATTAGAAGGTAGATACAAGTTTCAACAAGTAAAAGAAGCAAGGTGAAGAAGGGTGCGAGGTACCCAGTTAGTGAAGATGATCATTACCTACAATCTAGGAAAAGAGATATAAGCATTATGAGTTACCTTCAACAGTAACAGAGATATATAAAATTGATCACACCCATCTCAATTATGCCCTATGGGAGCTAACAAATATAGTTTAAGAGAAGGATGGGATATCGAGATCAAGTTGGGGTTAGAGTAACCCAAAGTTGTGCATGGCTTGTTTGCATCAGTGATACTTCCGAAAGATAGCTCAAATATGGTAATAGTCTCCTTGTGAGGCACCCAGATGGTGCACTCTAGAATAGTATAACTAGATATGTGTCGCGCCCCAAACCTGGGGAGGCGTGGCTGGTACCCGGTGCCTTGCTGGCCCGAGCGAACCACTATATAACTCATTTGTTTTTCTTATGTAACTATAATGGGCTAACATGGCCATAACTCATAATGTATAACTATAAGTGGGCAACACTGTATCACTGAACCATTTTTCTTAAAACATGAATATATATGGGCCGTTAAGGCCTCTGACATACTGTACAAAATGAACCTTTGTCCACAAAGCCTCTAATATTATTTGACATCAAATGGGACAGGGTACCGGCCTACCCATAAGTATGTAGTAAAATTCTGACACGATGACTCATAGACTTGGCTGCACTTCGAATGAGGTGGAGTCTTACCGATCCTTCGCTGAAGCCAATCTCGCCTACTATGAGGGCTCGTCAAACTGATTATCTATACTTACAGTCATGAATGCAGCGTCCCCAACAAAAGGACGTTAGTACAAATAATGTACTGAGTATGTAAGGCGGAACTGGAACATAACAGTAAGTCAACATTAATTAAAGACATATAAGAGTCAACCCGAATCTCTAAAGTGCCACCTTATGCATACTTATTATACACACACACACACACACAAACACATACACACACACATATAATGCTTCTCTTTGAGATTGTTTCTATTATCCATATCGTATGATGCATGACTGCCCAACTGATTAGTGGTAACTGCCCGACCGACCGTAGCTCGATGGTAAATGCATGACTGCCCGACCGAATGTAGCTCGGTGGTAAATATGTAACTGCCCAACCGGCCGTAGCTCAGTGTTAAATCCATGACTACTCGACCGACCGTAGCTCGGTGGTTAATGAATATGCATGACTGCCCAACCGGTGGTAAATAATGATACATAGTTGCCAACCAGTGGTAACTGCCCGACCGGCCGTAATAGGTGGTAAATGCATGAAGATGCATGTATCACTATATTAAAAACATTAACATTTGTATCATATACCTCAATAGGGACTTAGGAACATACTTAGACATGCTTGAATATCACTTTATAGGAATGAATAACGTAGATATCCTTAACTGCTAAGAGTAGAACCACTTATGGAATAGCATTACGTTTATATCTCGTTACTTGGATCATGCCAAAAGAAAGAAGGATTAGCCTTAACATACCTGTATGATCTCTTCCTTATTACTCAACCAAGCTCTACACAACTTCTTTCACCTATAACAAGTGAAATTATATTGCCGTTAACATATAATGTCGTACCATCAAATTTGGCTAGTCGTACGACTAAATGGTGTGGACCGTTGGAAACTAGGTTCCAAGACATGCATTTTGGTATGAGATACCCAAAATGAAATCATAAAGCTTATGAATTTAATTTCTCAAAATTGCTCGTTACAAAGCAAATCTTAACTCGATTTTTTCGTAAGTTAAATCCAACTTTTCCAAACTTTATATTTTATATGCAAACATAAATTGACTTACGATGTACTCTTATGTATGATCGGGTGTAACATCATTCCCCCCTTTGGAACATTCATCCTCAAATGTTGATTGATGTACTTGTCATTATCATAACTTATAGCTCTTGCGAACACTTTACTACACTTCTTGACATCTAGGCAACTATTCTGTGATAATTCTACAGGCCAGGGTATTCCCCCTTTTTGGCCTCTTTCTCACACCACGGCTCGTGGTCGGAATCCTTCCAATCTCGTAACTGTCTCTGACCTTGTAAATGCGCCTATGCGACTCTTATCTCCTTTGTAAACTAAACTAAAACCCAACCTCTATCTGATGTCTGGACTATTCACAACCTTATGTACTTGAGTATCTCTAATCTTCTTCACCTTTACCTTACTTACCTTTTAATATCACATCTTATCTTCTATTTCTTTCATATCCTCCTTCTACATAAGTAGAAATTACATCTACGCCTTAAAGCTCTGCTGTGATACCTGCACCTCTAGTGCATACAAAATCTGGAAAAAGCATCATACTGTCTTCTTACGACTCAGATCTATGACACGATTAGGAAACAAAAGAAGGGTAACATTTCTTAAATTCCCTATAGCCTCTCAATTATAAATGTGGAGCGCAACACACCCATAAGTGAGACTCTACTAGGCACAACTTTGTAGACTCCCTAGGACACGATCCGCTATGATACCACTTTGTCATGCCCCAAACCTGGGGAGGCGTGGCTGGCACCCGGTGCCATGCTGGCCCGAGCGAACCACTGTGTAACTCATTTGTTTTTCTTCTGTAACTATCATGGGCTAACATGGCCACAACTCATAATATATAACTATAAGTGGGCAACACTATATCACTGAACCATTTTTCTTAAAACATGAATACATATGGGCCGTCAAGGCCTCTGACATACTGTACAAAATGAACCTCTGTCTACAAAGCCTCTAATATTATTTGACATCAAATTGGACAGGGTACCGGCCTACCCATAAGTATGTAGCAAAATTCTGACACAATGACTCATAGACTCGGCTGAACTTCGAATGAGGTGGAGTCTTATTGATCCTTCACTGAAGCCAATCTCGTCTACTATGAGGGCTCGTCAAACTTATTATCTATGCTTACAAGCATGAATGTAGCATCCCCAACAAAAGGACGTCAGTACAAATAATGTACTGAGTATGTAAGGCGGAACTGAAACATAACAGTAAGTCAACATTAATTAAAGACATATAAGAATCAACCTGAATCTCTGAAGTGCCACCTTGTATGCACAATTCTTCTCTTTGAGATTGTTTCTATTTTCCATATCGTATGATGCATGATTGCTCAACTGATTAGTGGTAATTGCCCGACCGGCCGTAGCTCGGTGGTAAATGCATGACTGCCCGATCGGCCTTAGCTCGGTGGTAAATATGTAACTACCCAACCGGCCGTAGCTTAGTGTTAAATTCATGGCTGCCCGACCGGCCATAGCTCGGTGGTAAATGAATATGCATGACTACCCAACCAGTGGTAAATAATGATACATAGTTGCCCAACCAGTGGTAATTTCCCGACCGGCCGTAACACGGTGGTAAATGCATGAAGATGCATGTATCACTATATTAAAAACATTAAAATCTCTATCATATACCTCAATAGGGACTTAGTAACATACTTAGACATGCTTGAATATCACTTTATGGAATGTATAACGTAGATATCCTTAACTGCTAAGAGTAGAACCACTTATGGAATAGCATTACGTCTACGTCTCATTACTTGGATCATGCCAAAAGAAAGAAGGATTAGCCTTAACATACCTGTATGATCTCTTCCTTATTACTCAACCAAGCTCAACACAACTTCTTTCATCTACAACAAGTGAAATGATGTTTTCGTTAACATATAATGTCGTACCATCAAATTTGGCAAGTCGTATGACTAAATGGTTTGTACCGTTGGAAACTAGGTTCCAAGAGATTCATTTTGGTATGAGATATGTCCCAAAATGACATCATAAAGCTTACGAATTTAAATTTCTCAAAATTTCTCGTTACAAAGAAAATCTTAACTCGATTTTTTCGTAATTTAAATCCAACTTTCCCAAACTTTATATTTATATACAAACATAAATTAATGTACTCTTACGTACGATAACATGGGGTGTAACAATATGAATACTAGAATGTTCAAAAAAAATTACAAAGATAGGCACCGGAATCCCGGAAGGGATAAAAATTACCTTAGTATGGTTCCCGTCCCTAGTAGAGAGAGAATGTTAGGCAAACCAAAGAGCTAGTGGATGGAGAAAAGGGAGCTAAAAGCAAAAGAATGTCTTGTTGAAATTTTAAGAATAAAGTGATAGACAAAAATTTTAGCAGGGAAATAAGAATAGAGTTAATGAAGCATTATGAGTAATATGTGATACATGGATGACAACGGTAGATAAAAAAATGACAGTATTACAAAGTCTATAGTCAAGGGAAGGAAAATATGAGAGGTTACATGCCTTGAGACAGAAAGAGTATAGGGCATTAAGTCATACTTATTTCGAGAAATAAGTTCGTGGATCTAACGTGATTACCAGAAGGAAAATTTAGACCATAGAGTAATAGAAATCAGTATGGACTAGTGAGCAAGATAAACTGAACCTGAATTAGGGACAGTAATAGTCAGCATCATGAGAATTTCAGATTTGCATCCCGACAATAATAGAATGGACAACAGAAGAATAATCTTTAAAGGTCATTCAGGAAGAGGATACCCTAAAGCAAGCAATGTGAGCAAAGTTAATCTTAAGGGACTATGTGTGTCAGTTACACTAAGTGTCACCCTTGTGAGTAAGGAATTTTGTTATCCTTGGTACAGAAGGATTACCTCAAGGCGAATAAGGGTCATCAATGATGTGAAAATACGCCAAATATGAAGAGGTAAAACTTCTATAGGTAGATCATGGTAGCACTAAATCTGAGTACTCCCTTATAGGGGGGAATATGAAGTGATGTGGCATTAAATCAGAATTAAGTGGTTCTAGTAACTATGGAATGGTAAAGGAAGAATGCGATAAAATGAGAAAGGGATGATTGCACTTATTCAAAGTCTACAGATATGCTATGATTCCAGAACATTATACAAACCAGATGTCAAGGAGAGGAAGTAAGGGTTCCTGCCGCGGATGTTATTGATAAATAAGGAGCCAGTGCGAGAGGTAAGTTAATACAAAGGAAATGACCCAAGAAAGATCACACAGACTATTGATATGAGAATGAGCCAACGAGTAGTTAATAGTTGATTCAGGAAGAGCCTAGTTATGCCTAAAAAAGAGGATACAGACAAATTAGCAAATCGTACAAGATAAACATAGTAAAACCCAATATGGTGAATTCAGCCTCACAATTATGATATTGTAATACTTGAGATGTATTAACATAGGAGTTGGGATAGTAAAGGTACCATAATACTTGATATGTATTCACATAGGAGTTGGGATAGTAAAGATACCATATGAGTGTTACGAAAATAAAAGAGAATACCATTGAGAAGACAGTCAAAACTTCAGTTCAGAAGCAATGATACGAGCACATGAGTGTGGAGGTGAGTAACTAAGGATAATTATAGGTGAGTACGAACACCAAAGATTCTATCGGGACTACGATGTAATAAACTTGCAGATTTACAGGAGTCAGAGGGTCTTCCCTAAGTACTACAACGAAAGACTAGCCGAGGAAATAAGGAATAAGGCTTAAACCTAAGCATAGTAACTTGAAGAAGAAATGGTCTTGTAATAGCAGTCTCACTACATCATTGTATGCACTCCATATGAAAGTGGCACCTATCGTGACTAATGAATAGGAAGTTAGTGATATTCGAGATCATATGGGTTACATGGGATTCTAGTATTCGTGAGCGGCAAGATAAGCCAAGTATGCAGGCATCAAGAGCAGAAATGACCAGAAAAAGTAATTGCTTACGTTTAAAGAAAGCTGAGAAGGAACGAAAGGAAATATTCGATCGATGATCCAGAGTAAGTTACGTTATGAATGCACTTAAGATTTTAGAGTATTATCCATGCAGCATATGTGTTGCCAAAAGACCCTCTAAATATGCCACCTTGTAATGTAAGATAACATTCACTTAATGGATTATATGTGGCTGCCATGTTGGGGGTGCTACACTTATCCAAAAATTGTAATTAATTATCTAATATCCCACCAAAAATCATTAATTACCCAATTATCCATATAATTAAGAAGTATCTCTACTTACTTAAAATACTACTCACTTTTACACACTTTATGTACCCTACGATGGTCATGTGGTACCTTTTATGGAACTAGTCCCTAAATACGGTGTATTATAGCTTGGACCATATTTTTATCTCAAAACGTCAAACTTCGACGAAACTCATCTTCTTCAATTCGCTTACGCTTGCACCTTCACGAATTTATTTACACTTATTTGAAATAGAATAATACTTATAACCTCAAAATAATCTCATTCCCGAGATTATGTCGATTAACTTACGACGAAACTTTAACGTACATAAATGCAGGATGTAACATCTCATTTTTGGGCTTTCATCAATTCACTTATGGCGTACTTTCACGTACGAAATATGGGGTGTAACATCATTCCCCCCTTTGGATCATTCGTCCTCGAATGTTGATTGATGCACTTATCATTTTCATAACCTATGTCTTCTGAATACTTTAGTACTCTCCTTGCCAGCTAGGCAACTGTTTTGTGAATAAATCCAAAGGCCAAGGCATTCCCCCCCCCCCCCCCCCCCCTTTAGGCCTGTTTCTCACACCACGACTTGTGGTCGGAATCCTTCCAATCTCATAACTGTTGCTACCTGTTACATTTCGTGTTTTCATACGTTAAATTCCCCTTGTCAGTTAATCGACGTAGACTCGGGAATGAGATTATCTTGAGGTTATAAGCATTTATACTAATTATAATAGGCGATAAGTAAATTCGTGAAGGTGAGAACATAAGTGAATCGCAGAAAGTGAGTTTCGTCGAAGTTTGTCAATATGGATAGAATATGGTCCGAGCTATAATACCTGGTATTTATGGACTAATTACATACAAGGTAACTGTTACACCCCATGTTTTGGTACGTGAAATATGCCATAAGTGAATTGATGAAAGCTTAGGAATGAGATGTTACATCCCGCATTTTCGGACGTTAAAGTTTTGTCGTGAGTTAATCGAAGCAAGTTCGGGAATGAGATTATTTTGAGATTATAAAGATTATGCTATTTCAAATAAGTGATGAGTAAATTCGTGAAGGTTAGAGGGTAAGAAAATCGAAGAAAATGAGTTTCGTCAAAGTTTTACATTTTGGGATAAAATACGTTCCGAGCTATAATACCCGGTATTTATGGACTAGTGTCATACAAGGTATCACATGACAATAATAGTAAGGTGTATTAAAAGTGAGTAGCATTTTAAATAATTTGAGATAATTCTTAATTATATGGATAATTTATTAATTGTGGAAATAATTATGAATAGGTGGATAAAGATTTTTTTGGGGCTGCCACTTGGCATCAAGCTAAGCCAAAGTGGCCCCAATATGTATTGATGAGTCGTAAGGAATGAAATGCCTTGTTTACACGTATAGGAATTATCCTTTGCTTGGTCCAAGTGTCACCACTTGGTTATAGGAATTATCCTTTGCTTGGTCCAAGTGTCACCACTTGGTTATAGGAATTATCCTTTGCTTGGTTATAGGAATTTACACGTATATGCATAATATGTATGATGAGTCATAAGTGGAACCTTTTATGAGTTATAAGTCATAAGGAATTATCCTTTGCTTGGTCTCTTTAATGATAATGTAACTTGAAAGAATATGAATGGATGGACCAACAACGTTGGGTGAGATTAAGCATGAGATGAATATGGTCATATTCACTAAGTGACGGATGAGCTTCAATAAATTTCATACAAGATTTAATTATGCGTGAGGTGCAATTCTAAGAAAGCACTGTACAATCTTTCTCAAGAATATCATGCGGATTTTTCCTTACTCCGATCCGCCGTTACGTGTTTTATCGTAATTGACGTGTGTTAGAGGGATTGTCAAGAGAATCGGCTCATGTATGTTAAGACTATCCCTTCTTTCTTTTTGTAATGATCCAAATATTACAAATGAAATGAGCAAAATACATAGCTTTCATAAATGACTCTATTCATAGAAATACTAGGGGTGTGTATATTCTTAATTTCCCATGTGAATTATTATTATATCTTCTGTCATAATTGATTAATTGTGGGGATATTAACGTATTTATTATGCATTTCATGCATTTATACATGTACATTGACCAATGACCAGATAGTGTTATATACGCGTATATTATATGTATATGGGATATGGCAAAAGGTTACGGCGTTATATATGCACCACCACCTGATCAGCTGATATACGTTGATGATTTGCTCACAGTGGCCGAAATGATATGATGGGATGCCCTCAGATGCATGATGATGTTATGAACACATATACCTATGCATGGTATGACATTTATACGCATATGCATGACATTATAAATATGAAATGATTCTATTATGTACTGATTTTCATTCCTTACATACTCTGTACGTTATTTGTATTGACGTCCCTTTGCCGGGTGACACTGCGTTTCATGCCCGCAGGTCCCGATAGACAGGTCAAGAGTACTCCAACTAGTCTATCAGCTCAGCAGAAGGTGTTGGGGCGCTCCATTTGCTCCGGAGTTGCTTGTTTGGTCAGTATGATTTAGACGTGTATTGTTTGGTATGGCGGGGCTCTGTCCCGACCTTTATGACAATTATGTATTCTTAGAGGCTTGTAGACAGACGTCATGTACGTAAAAGATTGTATGACCTTGTCAGCCTATGTTCAGTGTACGAGTGGTTATTTTGGTCTATTAGGCATGTATGTCTTATGTATAAGTTGGTATTACATGTTGTATTCTACTTATCTCACGGCAGCCTCTCCGGCTTAGTTATCTATGATAGTATGATACGAAAGGATGCGTTGTTGGTACTCGATTGAGTAAGGTACCGGAGTCCCGTCGTGGCCCATCGGTTTGGGTCGTGACAATACCCCATGACCGCGATAATAGGGTACATAAAGTGTGTTAAAAGTGAGTAGTATTTTAAGTAATTTGAGATAATTTTTAATTATGTGGATAATTGGTTGATGGGGGAAATTACAAGTTAATTAAGGATTAGTAGGTGATTAATTAATATTTTGGATAAGGCCTAAAGGGCCCCAAACGTGGCAGCACACCATGCCAAAATTGTGACTCTTAAGTCACATTTTCAAGGTGGCACAAATTTGAGAGTTTGGTGACACCAAGTCATCAAAATGGGGCCCACACCACCTATACATTAAAATCCATTCTCTAATTCACTTAAAGAGATGTGGATATCTCTTTAACATCTCTAATTCACTTCAGCAAATTTAAAACAAGAATTTGCATATTCGCATTTGAAAGAAAAATTCAAACAAGATCTCTTAGCATCGTAGCAACGTGAGATGTTGCAATTTTAAGGGAGCACGGTTCAATCTTTCTTAAGAATATCATACGTGTTTTTTCTACTCCGTTCTTGCCGTCACGTGTTTGGTCGCGATTGTCGTGTATTAGAGCAATTTTCAAGAGAATCGATTCAGGTATGTTAAGGCTATCCCTTATTTATTTTTGGCATGATCCATACGATACAAACTAAATGAGCAAATGCACAACTTTCATAAATGACTCGATTCATAGAAATTTTAGCGGTGCCTATGTTCTTGAATTCCCATGTGTCTTCTTATTACATATATTGTTCACGGGACTCAGAAAATACGTAAGTTGATAAAGTTTATTTCATGATATTAATCAGAGGCATAATGGTCTTATGACGTCCCGAAAGATTTTATTGACGCATTTCTCATGTATTGCATTCATTTATACATGCACCTGATCAACTGGTATATGTTGATTTTTCCCACAGTGGTCGAGATGATATGATGGGATGCCCTCAGAGGCTTGATGATGTTATGTACACCTATACCTATGCATGAAACGACATTTATACGCACGTGCATGACATTATACATGTTTCAGGATTTACAAAATTAATCCGACTTACAGGCGGAATTTTTTATTCCATGTTTCATCTATGTGTTTTATGTAATGATTTTCATGCCTTACATACTACATTATTCGTACTGACGCCCTATTTCTCGGGGCCTGCGTTTCATGCCCGCAGGGGCAGGTAGACAAGATGATGATCCCCCTTCTTAGGATCCTTGATCAACGAGAGTTGGTGTGCTCCATTTGATGTGGGGCTGCTTTGGATTTTGGTACGATATGTTTGTATACATATATGGGTATCATGGGGCCCAGTCCCGTCCTTGTAAAGTTGTATATTCTGTTAGAGGTCTGTAGATAATCATGTATAGTTGGGTAGTATGTGGCCTTGTCGGCTTCCAGTTTTGGATATGTAGTTGTCTATTGCAGCCTTGTCGGCTCGCCTCACGTATATGTATATATGTCTTTTGGATAGGTTTTCCTCACACATGTTGTTTTTGTAATTCAGCAGATGTTATTCATGTTCATATATTAGCCGCATGCTTAAGGGTGTTTGACAGGTAGGTCTCGGACACCCGTCGTGGCCCATCAGTTTGGGTCGTGACACTATCACGCAGCATGTACGACTCTGACCTTGTAAGTGCACCTATGCGACTCTTCTCTCCTTTTACCTCAAGTTTTTATCCAATTTCTAGGCCTTACTTTGTAAACATATACAGAGATTGACAAGATTTCCCTCAAGACATCTATAGGTATACTGAAGTTCTTCGCTCGGTACTTTGTTGAACTCACGAATATTGCTATATCTTATTTCATAGACGCGGTTATCCATCTGTATGACTTTACTGCAACTAGGTAGGTCATACTATACCATAACTCTTACTTCGATTTATCATTACTGAGGTATGCTACCAAACTCCAAGTTACTCTCGTTGCTTATCCTATATGTATAAATCTAAGTCCTTTAATGCTTCCTCATTACTGTTCATCTTAATAATGACGGCCTAATCTCATCTCATACTTTGCAACTTTTATCCATCCATTGTTAATTCACCTCAATATTGATCTACAATCTACTACTGATAACTTGAAACCTCTTATGTAATCACTAAGTCTCACGTTGCATCGAGGAACATCTGGAGTAATTTCCATAACCGTATTTCATAGAATCCCAATGTGATTTATCTTACGTGGGTATTTTAATCCTGTAATTCATGAAATTCCCCTTTTCCTTCAAATTATTACTCAATCGAAGGCCCAAACATCATCCTTTATCTATCACACTTACACCTTTATTCTACTACCAGGGCAGCATTCCATCGCTTCTAAAGGCTATTAGTCTTAGACTCCTTTGAGTTCATTCAGGCTATATTGAAATTTCTATAACTTAGAGACACTATTAGCTTTCTTGTTTTCATGGACTTAATCCCGAGGACTTACCCATTCTCGTCACCTTCTCACTTGCCTTTCCTTATCATTACTCATGTCTTCCTAAAACCTTGTCGCTCTACCATACTTTATCTTGCCACCTACAACATATCCATTTATACTACTCGCAACCTTCCTTCAACTTGCTTGCACCATAGATTTCCTTATGTTATTCTGGGACATCAAGAGAGACATCACATTGTCTAAAACTCTTCTTTAATCTTTTAACTAGACCTCTCGATTCCTAGAAATCGTAGGCTGGAAGATATGCCACTAATGACAACACTATCATTCTTGGATACTGAATCCCAATGCTTCTAGATCTTTATCTAAAGTATAGATTATTCATGACCTTCTGCACCTGAGTATCTCATACGTTTTTCACCTTTAATTTACTTACCTTAAAATATCGCATCACATCTTCTATCTCTTTCATAACCTCCCTTCCACATAAGTATAAGTCACATCCATAACTTGAATCTCTATTATAATACTTGCACCTTTTGTGCATACACAATTCGGTGGGAGCTTCATACTGACTTCTCAAGAGTTTGGTCTTCTTCTAACTGGGTTTATCATAGATCTTTTATAGAATATGGCTACTACACTATCTCTCTTTGATAGCATCAAGGACAAGGACAGAATTTTGGAAGCTCCAAAAAGGCCATTTACAAGATCTCAAGCTAAAGAATTGCAGACTAAGGTTTCTGGACTTCAATGGAAAATAAAGAAGATTTTAATTGTAGAGGAAGAGCTCAAGAACAAAGGCGATGAATTGTCCAAGTTTTACAATTATTTGGTGGCCCAAATTGAAGTCCAAGAGGAGGAATGTAACGACCCGATCGGTCATTTTTCTTTCTAGAACCCCGTGTCCCTAAAATAAGACTTTCCTTACTTGCTTTGATTTATTTGCGGAGATATTTGGTTCAGGATTTGGAAGAGTTCGGGTTGGAATCGAAACACTTGGTTCCTTAAGGTTGGCTTAAAAAGCCAAGTTTGACTCCGGTCAACAATTTGAGTAAACGACCTCGGAATCAGGATTTGACGATTCCAATAGGTTCTTATAATGATTTTAGAATTGAGCGTATGTTTGGAACGGGTTTCGGATGACCCAGGAGCGTTTCGGCGCCAAATAGTGAAAATTGGATTCTTGAAGTTGTAGAAGTCCTATAATTGTGGGTTGGAACATGTTTCGGTGATATCGAGGTCCAAATGGAATTTTGAGACCGGGAATAGTTTCGTAATGTCATTTATGACTTGCACGCAAGATTTGGTATCATTCCGAGTAGTATAAGTACGCTTCAGCACGTAAGAGATAGAATGAAGAACTTAAAGTTCATAAGTTTGATTCAATTGGTTTTATGGTGTGATTCTTAGTTTTTGATGTTATTTAAGTGTTTCGATCGCACAAGAAAGTTTTTATAGTGTTTTGGGACTTGTGTGAGTATACAGAGTGGAGCCCTGAGGGCTCGAGTGAGTTTCAGACGTGTGGGAGGGGTTGGAGAACACACCAGATTTCTGGTGTTCTTGGCATCTTCTGCAAGTCTCGCAAATGAGAGAAAGGTTTCACATTGTGAACCTCACAATTTTGATAAAGGCTTTGGATTTTCAAAGGGAGCTGACCCAGGCAGTGTTCTCATTTGCGACACATGCGCCGCATTTGCGACCCAGGCAGAAGCCGCAATTGTGACTGTTTTGTCGCATTTGCGGATCCCCCTCCCAGGCCCAGACTTTGCATTTGTGAGGATCTTGTCGCATTTGCGACCTTCACATTTGCGAACCTGGTGTCGCAAATGCGAGATCAGAGGCCTGGGTACAACTTTTAAAAATGGTACTTAGGTCATTTATTTCATTTCACCTCACTTATGCGATTTTCAGAGCTCTTGGAGGGAGGCTTTCACCTAGCACTTTGAGGTAAGTAATTCCTACACAACATAAGTTAAATACATAGATTACGGGTAGATTAACATGCAAATATTAGTAAAAATTGTGGGTTTAGAGTAAAACCTAGGGTTTTGATAGAAATGGAGTTCTACCACGAAATTCGTTATGGAATCTAGTAAAAATCATATATTCTTGATCCTTAGGTTGTGGGTAACGATTTTCTTCAAAAATTTCCGAAATCCGAGCACGTGGTCCCGAGGATGAATTTTAGGAAACTTGTAATTAGGGTTGGGAAATTACTTTAATAGTTAGAATATGAACTCTTGGGTTTGTATTGACTAGCTCTTACCCCATTTGAATAGCTTTGGAACGTTCGGTTCCGAGTTGAGGGTTTGAGCGCGTTCTTGAAATTTGGAAGTAAGATTTGGAGCAAGGTAGTTCTCCTTTCTAACCTTGTAGAGGGAAATGTCCCTATAGGTTAACTTATATACCATGTGATTATTTGTGGGGGACTACGTGTGCATGAAGTGACGAGAGTCGTACATAGTTACTATTCCTGTTATGTCCGGGTAGTTTTAGGCTTTCACATGCTTTGTGCACACTGTTAATTGATTATGTACTCTATTTGTGTTGTATGAGAATTTATTTTAAGATTTTCAAGAATGTGAAGGTTTCAAGTAAATTATCATTTTAAAAGGAGATTGAGAAAAGAAAAAACATGTTATGCTTATATGTAACCACTTAGCAATTATATCCCGCAAGCGGAGTGGTCCTTTCAACTACTCTCATGGGAGCAGGCTGTTCGCCTCGGCGTATTAATAGATGTATCAATGGTTCATGCCGTTCGACCCTTCGACAATGCACATTTTATTATTTGTTGGATCGGACCGTACGCCCTCGACATTTATGTGCATGCTATTTGCCTTGCATTTTTCGACTTTAATCTGTTTTGAATGCCTTGAAATATAAATCGTCAACTGAAATGATAGAAATTGAAATGTGTATTTATAAAAAGTCTTGTTACTACCTGTTACTATCTTTTACCTAGCCTTATATCCATGTTTAGACTCATACTTAAATATATATATGTTTGACCCTAGTAAGTGTTAAGTCGACCCCTCGTCACTATTCTTTCGAGGTTATACTGTGTACTTACTGGGTACATTTTGTTTATGTACTCATACTATGCTTCTGTACTTAACTGTACAGGATTTGAGGCAGGTGCATCTAGCTACCTGTCTGGCATGCGTTCCTGATTCCTGATCGATATCTCACGGTGAGCTGCCCCTTTCGAGCCGTTTAGCAGCATACCGGAGTTCCCTTATTTTTGTTGTTATTATGTACTGTCTATTCTGTTTCAGGCAGTAGGGTAGTTGTATTTTTGTACATTCTACTAGTTGCCCTAGTACTTGTGACACTAGTTCCTGGCACACACTTTGTAGACTATTATTTTGGGTTGTATCTCTATTTCTATGAACTTGCTAATTATCGGTCGTTTCAAATTTAAGATTTAGCAAATGTTGGAAATGTTTTGATAAAACAAAAGAAACCCATTAGTTGATTAAATGTTGGCTTGCGTAACCTCGGTGTTGGGCACCATCGCAACCTAAATTGGAACTTAGGTCGTGACAACATGGTATCAGAGCACTAGGTTCACGTAGGTCTCACAAGTCACGGGAAAACCTAATAGGGTCTTGCGGATCGGTACAGAGACATCTGTACTTATCTTTAAGAGGCTATAGGGTGTTAGGAAACTACTTTTTATTCATTTTCTATCATGTAGTTGATGGTATACTGAATTTCCTTCTTCTATTATCTCACAAATGGTGAGGACGTGTACAACAGATGTTCCAGACCCGGGAGGAGCTGCTCCCCTTATTGCTAGAGGCCGAGGCAGAGGCCGGGGGAGGGCACTGGCTCGAGGGCGTCCCAGAGCTGCCCCATTTGCACCTCTAGCGGATCTTGCGGGGGATCCTATCATTGAGGAGATAGGAGAAGTGCCTGCAACTGAGCCTACCTTGGCGGACTTTATGACAACACCTGGTTTCCAGGAGGTCATGGGCCGTATGTTGCGGTTCATGGATATTATGACCAGGCTGGTTTATTCCCAGCGGACTCGGCCACATCTCAGGCAGGAAGGGGAGCACAGACCCCTACTTCCCAAGCCCCAGGACATGCATCTACGGTATATCAGACTCCGGGTGCACTACCCGCGGATGGGGCCCAGCCAGTTACAGTAGTAGAACCTGAGCCTAGACCAGTTGCGGACGGTGATCCGTAGAAATTATTGGACAGATGGACGAGGCTACACCCTCCTGTCATCGGAGGTGAGCGTCATGAGGATGCTCAGGATTTTATTGATAGGTGCAGGGACAGACTGCACAACCTGAGGATACTGGAGTCTCACGGGGTTGACTTCACTACGTTCTAGCTGGGGGTTAGGTCCCTTAGATGGTGGCAATCTTATGTTCTTGGCAGGCCAGCGAGTTCTCCTGCCATTACTTGGAGCTCAGTTCACACGGCTTTTCCTGGATTGGTATATTCCACGCTTTGAGAAGGAAGAGCTGCGGTATCAGTTTGAGCAGCTTGAGCAGGGTCAGATGTCGGTGACCGACTATGAGGTGAAGTTTTGTTAGTTGTACCGCCATGCACTGATGATACTTCCTACTGATGCAGAGAGTGTGTGGAGGTTTGTTTCAAGGTTGCATTCTAGTATCAGGGCCAACATGGCCCGAGAGGTTGAGATGGGGACTCCTTATTAGCTGGTAGTAGAGATTTCTCGTAGGATTGAGGGATATCGTCTGAGGAGTAGAGAGTAGGGGCAGCAAGACAAGAGGGCCCGATTTTCTGGGGAGTTTAGAGGTGCCCCGACCAAGGGCAGAGGTCAGTCCGGGAGGGGTTAGCCCAGCAGGCCCATATATTCAGCACCCCCACCACCTCCTCGGGGTTCTCTAGTGAGGCCTTATTTCAGTGCGACGTCGGAGAGTTCTTATCGCCCACCAGCCATTCAGGGTTCCTTTGGCGGGTATTCTGATCATCAGGGTTCTCCTAGTGGGTATTCCGGCCATCAGGGCAGCATTCTATAGTGCCGAGATGTTGTTATGAGTGTGTAGATCCGAGTCATATGAAGAGATTTTTTCCTAGGCTCCGGGGCAAGATAGTGCAGCAGAGTCATCAGCCTATGATTATAGCACTGGCGGTCTGGCCACCCAGAGGCAGAGGACATGTTGGTAGGGGTCTTCCTAGAGGTGGAGGCCAGGTAGGGGGTGTTCAGCCAGCTACTGTTCAGTTAGTTGGAGGCCAGCCAACCGGGACTCTAGCCAGATTCTACGCTTTTCCGGCTAGCCAGATGCATTGGCCTCAAATGCCGTTATCACAGGTATTATTTCCGTCTGCGGTAGGGATCCTTCCTTGATCCAGGGTCGACCTATTCATATGTATCATCTATGTTTGCTCATTTTCTGGATATTCCTCATGAGTCCTTGGGTAATCATGTTCATGTGTCCACTCATATGGGCGATTTTTTAGTTGTGGATCAGATCTATCGATCATGTGTGATCACATTCTATGGTTTTGAGACTAGAGCATATCTCCTGTTGCTTGATATGACCGACTTTGAGGTCATCCTGGGCATGGACTGGTTATCCCCATATCATGCCATCCTAGATTGCCATGCCAAGACTGTTACTTTAGTGATGCCACAGTTGTCGAGGTTGGAGTGGAAGGGTTCCTCAGTCAGTACATCTAGTCGGGTTATTTCTTTTCTGAAGGCTCGACATATGGTCGAGAAAGGTTGTTTGGCTTATCTAGATTATGTTAGGGACACCACTGCAGAGTCTCTGAAGATTGATTCAGTTCTAGTGGTCTGGGAGTTCACCGATGTGTTCCCTTATGATCTTCCACGCATGCCACCATATCGTGATATTGATTTCTGTATTGATTTGGCTCCAGGTACCCAGCCTATATCTATCCCGTCGTATCGTATGGCTCTAAAAGAGTTGAAAGAGAAGCATGAGGAGTTGTTAGAAAAGGGGTTTGTGAAACCGATTGTGTCACCTTGGGGTGCACCAATGTTGTTTGTGAAGAAGAAGGATGAGACTATGCAGATGTGCATTGATTACCGCCAGTTGAACAAAGCTACCATCAAGAAAAATTACCCATTGCCGCGCATTAATGATTTGTTCGACCAGTTGCAGGTTCTAGGGAGTTCTCTAAGATCGACTTGAGATCAGGGTATCATCAGCTAAAGATTCGGGACTCAGATGTCCCGAAGATTGCTTTCCGTACTAGATATGGCCATTATGAGTTTCTGGTGATGTCCTTTAGCTTGACTAATCCTCCAACGGCATTTATGGACTTGATGAACATGGTGTTTAGGACTTATATTGATTCCTTTGTTATTGTCTTCGATGAGGACATCTTGATATACTCACATAGCTTGGGGAGCACGAGCATCATTTGAGGGTAGTGCTTCAGACCTTGCGAGAGCAGAAGCTATATGCTAAGCTCTCCAAGTGTGAGTTTTGGCTAGAGTCAGTAGCATTCTTGGGGCATATTGTATCAAGAGAGGGTATTAAGGTGGATCCCAAGAAGATTTATGCGGTTCATAGTTGGCCGCGTCCTACTTCAGTGACGGGGATCAGGGGTTTCCTAGGGTTAGCAGGTTATTATCGCCGATTTGTGCAGGGCTTTTCATCCATTGCATCACCATTGACTAGATTGACCTAGAAGGGTGCTCCTTTCCGTTGGTCCGATGATTGTGAGGTGATCTTTTAGAAGCTCATGATAGATTTGACTGCAACACCAGTTCTAGTATTGCCTTTTGGTTCGGGGATGTACGGTATATTGTGACACTTCACGTGTTGGCTTGGGATGTGTATTTATGCAGGAGGAGTGAGTTATTGCATATGCTGCACATCAGTTGAAGATTCATTAGAAGAATTACCCTGTGCACGAGCTAGAGTTAGTAGCGATTGTTCACGCTCTTAAAATATGGAGGCATTATCTGTATAGGGTGTCATGTGAGGTTTATACTGATCATTGCAGCTTACAACATTTGTTTAAGCAGAGGGATCTCAATTTGAGGCAGCGTAGATGGCTTGAGTTACTGAAGGTTAATGATATCACCATTCTTTATCATCCGGGCGAGGCAAATATGGTCGCAGATGCCTTAAGCAGGAAGGCAGAGATTATGGTTATCTTGGTATACATCTCAGTAGAGGAGAGGTCACTAGCTTTGGACATTCGGTCCTTGTCTAACAGACTTGTGAGGTTGGACCTTTCAGAGCCCAGCCGAGTCCTTGCGTGTGTTGTTGCTCAGTCTTCATTATTGGGGCAGATCAAGGCTCGATAGTTCGATGATCCGCATTTCGAAGTTCTCAAAGAGACAGTGCTACAGGGTAGTGCCAAGGAGGTTTCTATTGGCGAGGATGGTGTTCTGCGACTCCAGGGTCGCCTATGTGTCCTAATGTCGATGGCTTGAGGGAGAGGATTCTAGAGGAGGCACACAATTCACGGCATTCCATTCATCCAGGTGCTACAAAGGTGTATCATGACCTGAGGCAGCATTATTGGTGGCAGCGAATGAAGAAAGACATAGTTGAGTACGTGGCAAGATGTTTGAATTGCCAGCAGGTTAAGTATGAGCACCAGAGGCTAGGTGGCCTACTTCAACAGATGCCTATACCTGAGTGGAAGTGGGAACGCATTACTATGAACTTTGTAGTTGGATTTTCGTGGATGTTGCAAAAGTTTGATACAGTTTGGG
The DNA here is from genome assembly GCA_005239505.1 of Nicotiana paniculata. Taxonomy (NCBI): domain Eukaryota; kingdom Viridiplantae; phylum Streptophyta; class Magnoliopsida; order Solanales; family Solanaceae; genus Nicotiana; species Nicotiana paniculata. The sequence goes on along the minus strand of ML344795.1, from coordinate 42,590 downwards.
TCATTGTCGACAAGTTGACCAAGTCGGCACATTATTCTTGTTGGGACTAGTTATGCTTCAGAGAGGTTGGCTCATATCTACATTCGGGAGATAGTTCTGTTTCATGGTGTGCCTTTTTCCATCAATTCATATAGAGGCCCTCAGTTTACTTCTCATTTCAGGAGAGCCGTTCAGAGCGAGTTGGGCACCGAGTAGAGCTCAGCTCAACATTCCATCCTCAGACCGTCGGGCAGTCAGAGCGAACATTTCAGATTCTAGAGGACATGCTCAGGGCATGTGTGCTTGATTTTGGAAGGTAGTGGGATCAGTTCTTGCCCTTGGACGAGTTTGCTTACAACAACAATTATCACTCCAGCATCGAGATGGCTCCATTTGAGGCTTTATATGGTCGGCGATATCGTTCTCCTATCGGGTGGTTTGAGCCTGGTGAGGCTAAGTTGTATGGTACAGATTTGGTGAAAGATGCCTTGGAAAAGGTAAAGTTGATTCAGGAAAGACTTCGCACAACACAGTCCAGACAGAAGAGTTATGCGGATAAGAAGGCGCATGATGTATCATTCATGGTCGGCGAGAAGGTTCTCTTGAAAGTCTCACCGATGAAGGGTATTATGACATTTGGAAAGAAGGGAAAGTTGAGCCCCAGGTTATAGGCCCATTTGAGGTGTTGATGTGAGTTGGGGAGGTTGCCTATGAGCTCGCTTTACCCCCAGCTTATCAGGAGTTCATCCTATTTTTCACGTATCTATGCTTCGGAGGTATCACGCCGACTTGTCTTATGTGTTAGACTTCAACACTATTCAGTTGGACGAGATCTTGGGTTATGATGAGGAACCAGTTGCCATTCTTGATAGACAGGATCCCAGTTGAGATCCAAAAGGATTTCTGCGGTAAAGGTCCAGTGGGGGACCAACCAGTCAAGGAGGCGACCTGTGAGTCCGAGGAGGACATGCGGAGTAGATATCCACGCTTATTTAGCAATTCAGGTTTGAGTCTAAACCCGTTCTAGTATGAATGTTTGTTTAAGAGGTGGAGAATGTAACGATCTGACCGGTCATTTTGCTTTCTAGAACCCCGTGTCCCTAGAAATGACTTCCCATACTTGCTTTTATTAATTTATGACTTGCGGGGCTGGTTGGTTCGGGATTTGGAAGAGTTAGGGTTGGAATTGGAACACTTGGTTCCTTAAGGTTGGCTTAAAAGGCCAAGTTTGACTCCGGTCAACAATTTGAGTAAACGACCTCGAAATGGAGATTCGACGGTTCCAATAGGTTCGTATGATGATTTCGGACTTGGGCGTATGTTCAGAACGGGTTACGGATAACCCGGGAGCGTTTCAATTCCAAATAGTGAATATTGGATTCTTGAAGTTTTAGAAGTCCTATAATTGTGGGTTCAATTGTGTTTTGGTGATATTGAGGTCCAAATAGAATTCCGAGACCGAGAATAGTTCCATAATGTCATTTAAGACTTGCGCGCAAAATTTGGCATCATTCTGAGTAGTATAAGTATGTTTTGGCACGTTGGAGGTAGAATGAAGAACTTAAAGTTCATAAGTTTGATTCAATTGGTTTTAGGGTGTGATTCATAGTTTTTGATGTTATTTCAGTGTTTCGATCGCGCGAGCAAGTTTGTATAGTGTTGTGGAACTTGTGTGAGTATTCGGAGTGGAGCCCCGAGGGCTCGGGGTGAGTTTCAGACGTGTGGGAGGGGTTGGAGAGCACACCAGATTTCTTGTGTTCTTGGCATCTGCTGCAGGTCTCGCAAATGCGAGAAAAGGGTCGCATTTGCGAACCTTGCAATTTCGATAAAGGCTTCGCATTTGCAAAGGGAGCCGACCCAGGTAGTGTTCATATTTGTAACACATGTACCGCATTTGTGACCTAGGCATAAGCCGCAATTGCGACTATTTTGTCGCATTTGTGAATCTCCCTCCCAGGCCCAGGCTTCGCATTTGCCAGGATCTTGTCACATTTGCGGTGTCGCAAATGTGACATCAGAGGCCTGGGCATAACTTTTAAAAACGGGACTTAGGTTATTTATTTCATTTCACCTCTACACTTGGGCGATTTTCAGAGCTCTTGGAGGGAGGCTTTCACCTAGCACTTTGAGGTAAGTAATTCCTACCATGAGTTAAATACATAGATTATAGGTAGATTAACATGCAAAAATTAGTAAAAAATGTGGGTTTAGATTATAGGGTTTTGATAGAAATGGAGTTTTACCACGAAATTTGTTATGGAATCTAGTAAAAATCATATATTCTTGATCATTAGGTTATGGGTAACGATTTTCTTCAAAAATTTCCGAAATCCGGGCACGTGTGCCTGGGGATGAATTTTAGGAAACTTGTAATTAGGGCTGGGAAATTACTTTAATAGTTAGAATATGAACTCCTGGGTTTGTATTGACTAGCTCTTACTCCATTTGAATAGTTTTGGATAGTTCGGCTCCGAATTGAGGGTTTGAGTGCGTTCTTGAAATTTGGAAGTAAGCTTTGGAGCAAGGTAAGTCTCCTTTCTAACATTGTAAAAGGGAAATGTCCCCATAGGTGAACTTATATACCATGTGATTATTTTTGGGGAATTACATGCGCACGAAGTGACGAGAGAATTGACATTATTTGTTGGATTGGACCATACGCCCTCGACATTATATGCGCATATATTTGCCTGGAACTTTTCGGTGACTTTAATCTGCTTTGAATGCCTTGAAATATAAATCGTCAACTGAAATGATAGAAATTTAAATGTGTATTTATATAAAGTCTTATTACTACCTGTTACTATCTGTTACCTAGCCTTATATCAATGCTTAGACTCATACATATATATATATATATATATATATATATATATATATATATATATATATTGTTTGACCCAAGTAAGTGTCAAGTCGACCCCTCATCACTACTTGTTCGAGGTTAGACTGGATACTTACTGGGTACATATTGTTTAACTCATACTACGCTTCTGTACTTAGCTGTACAGGATCTGAGGCAGGTGCATCTAGCTACCCCTCCGGCAAGCGTTCCGGATTCCTGATCGAGATCTCACAGTGAGCTGACCCTTCTGTGATGACCCAAAGGGTCATCTTATAAATTAAGACTCCATTGCAGGCTCATTAGCCTTAAAAATATTAATTTTATTTATCTCGATTTGCGTGCACAGTTTGGGCGTGAAACCGTAAAGCTTTTATGTGAAAATATGAGAAATAATAATTTTTGGAATTTAAAATTTGGTTTAGTTGACTTTTTTCCATAATTTTAGTAAACGGCCCTAGATCTGTGTTCCGATGATCCCGCGAGGTCCACAGTAAAATATGGGACTTGGGTGTATGCCCAGAATTGAATTCCGAGGTCCCTAGCTTTAGAAATCAATTTCTAAAGAAAATTGTTTTGCAGGATTTTCAATGAAATAAAGAAATGAATTAATATTTGAAACCATTGGTATCGGGCCCGTATTTTGGTTCCGGAGCACGATACAGGTTTCTTATGATATTTAAGTCCTATCTGTGAAATTTGGTAAGAATCGGAGTTGATTTGACGTAATTCGGACGTCCGGTTGAGAAATAGTGAAATTTGAGTGTTCTTGAGAAAAATGATGAGCTTTGAAGTTAAATTCATAGTTTTAGATGTTATTTTCATGATTTAATTGCACGAGAAAGTTCGTATGATATTTTTAGACTTGCGTGCATGTTTGGTTTGAAGGCCCGAGGGCTCGGGTGAGTTTTGGGTAGGCTACTGGATGTTTTACACTTAAGAAATTATGCTATCATGACTGTTTCTGGTGCGCAAGTAAATTGTTCTTTGCGTTCCCGTTGCTTAACTCGCGAACGTAGAGTAAAGTGCACTGTGGCCATTTCTTTTTCAATTCGAACGCGGAGCTCAGAACGCGAACGTGGAGCACTGATGGGCTAAAGCTTCGCGAACGCGTCCAGGCCACGCGAACGTACTGTGTAAACGGGACTTGAGGGAGGGTAGTTGCATTTCTTATACGCAAAAGCGACCACCTGGTCGTGAACGCGATGACCAAGGGAAGCAAAACTCTGCGAACGCGTTCAAGACCCCGCGAACGCAAAGGCCATTGGGCCTGACCCATCGCGAATGCGGCAGGCCCATCCCGAACGCGTTGAAGGCCTGCCTAGTCATATAAAAACAGTTTTAATAATCGGGCAGAACCTATTTTTCACCAATTTTCGAACTACAAAGACGTTGAAGCGATTTCCTTCACACAAATTCATCCCCAAAGTGTTGGCAAACAATTCTAAACTCTTCTCTATCAATTACCCAATGTTTTTCATCACTTTTCAAGCAAAAATCAAGAATTTTCATGGTAGAAATTGGAGGTTTGGGTAGAATTGGAGAATTATGTAAAAATGAAATTTTGACCTCGAATTGGATTAGGATTTCAAAACTAATTGCATATTCGGGCTCGAGATGAATGGGTAAATGGAATTTGGTTCGTAACCCCGAGTTTGGATCAAGCGGGCCCCGAGTCGGGTTTTAACTTTTTTTTGAGAAAACTTAGGAAAATAATGATTTTCAGTAAATTTAGTTACTTTAGATTAATGATATTAAACTAATTATGATTAGATTCGAGCGGAATAGAGGAAAATTAGAAAGGAAAAAGCACTAATTGAGCAGTGAATGGCCTGCAAATTTGAGGTAAGTGCTTGGTTTAACCTTGACTTGAGGGAATGGGAATCCACACTTAAATGCTATGTGAATTTTCATGTGTGTGGTGTATAGGTGAGGTGACGAGTATCTATGCACCACTAAATTATTGATGAACATGGTCCCTTCCCCGTTTCCAATTATTTGCTTCCGGGTTTAATTGTTTCAGGATCATTGATGTTTATATGTCTATTTGGATTCGTTAACTTATTGTTAAGTATTTTGAGTATTTTGAAAGTGTTGGATGTCCTCTTGGTTTTGTTATGTTACATAAGGATTGAGCTGGATGTCAATGTTACGATATGTATATAATTTCTGGTTGGTTTCGTTGTGAAATGATAATTGATGAAGTTTATGAATTTTACAGTTTCTGCTTACAATTGTTGATACAAAAATGTTGTGAAAGGATTGGCCTGAATTTTGAAAGTTTTCGTAAATAAAATGATATGATATGTCTGGTGGGAACGGGTTGTACGCCGCAACAAGGAGTGATAAGGGTGGACATGTGGGATCGGGTTGCACGCCGCAATAGGAGAAATAAGGGTGATATTTATATATAGAGGAGCAATAAGGGTGAACAGGTGGGAGCAGGTTGCGCGCCGCAACAAGGATCCATAAGGGAGAATATTTATGTTTTATTGATTTTCAAAAATAAGGATTTGAAAAACTCCGGTTTTATTAAAAAGGTTTTCATACTATGATTTTTACTGTGATTTAAATTGAAACATGGAAATTTTGAGGAGTTTATTATAGCTAAGATCTGAAAAGAATTATCCGAGTTGTTTCTATTTACTGTTGCAAGTTACTGGTCATTTAGTATTATTATTTCCTTCTTGCTTTATTATATATTATTCACAGATTATATAGTTAATGCCCCACCGTAGCCTTGTCACTACTTCGTCGAGGTTAGGCTCCGCACTAACTCAGTACATAGGGTCGGTTGTACCGATACTACACTCTGCACTCTTTTGTGCAGATCCAGGTACCGGCCAGAGTTAGGAGATCTTAGTAACTTCACATTTTCATTGGAGACAAGAGGTAGATCTGCTGGCGTTCGCAGAATCCTGGAGTCTTCTCTATACTATTTAGTTGCTGTTTTATTTCATTCAAAACAGACATATATACTTCTTTCAGCCCATTATTTGTAGTACTCTTTAGTAGTTCATGAATAGTGACACCAGACCCTGGGTAGATATATAGTTGGTAATAGTTCGTGGTTTGATTCATTTTGTCTAATATTATTCATGAAGTAATTTATTGGAAAGGATTAGATTTATTTGTTTTATTTTTAAGATTTCTATTGTGTCAAGTAAACTTTAAAAGGAAATGGTTCGTAAATTTCTAACATCGACTTGCCTAGCAAGTATTGTCTTAGGCGCCATCACGATCCCGTGGGTTGGGAATTCGGGTTGTGACAAGTTGGTATCAGAGAACTAGGTTGCATAGGTCTCACAATTCACTAACAAGCTTGATAGAGTCTGAGGGGTCTGTACGGAGACGTCTGTACTTATCTCTCAGAGGCTATGAAGTTAAGAACAAATGCAGTTTTTATTTCTACTTTGTCGTGCGATTCTTGGTATCTCAAATATTGATTGAACTCCTCTACTCTCTCGTAGATGGCAAGAACACGTGCTTCTTTTTCCGCTGACCAACAATCCGGTCTTCCAGCTACAGCAGCTCCTATTAGGGGCAGAGGCCGAGGCCACGTCAGAGGCTGAAGCCGGGGTAGGGCTCAGACTGTTGCTCATACTGCAGCCCCAGATGCGGAGCCCCAGATTGAGATTGATGGGGGGCTCCATCTCAGACCGTTCCAGCTGGACCAGCTCAGGTCCTAGTGGGGTTCATTGCTACCCCAGTGCTTCAGGATGCTTTGGTCCGATTAGTGGGCCTTATGGAGCGTGTAGCCCAGATTGGCGCACTCCCTGTTGCACCAACTGTATCTCAGGATGGAGAAAGGGTCCAGACTCCGGTTACCCACACTCTTGCTCAGACTACTCCTCAGATCCAGATCTCAACAGCCAACCCAGTTAGGGTAGTTCAGATAGTTGCTGCAGCCCCGATTGCTGAGGGGGAAGGTATGACTTCCGATGCTTTATGGATATTGGACAGGTTCATAAATCTTTTCCCTGTTCACTTCAGTGGTGCTACTTCATAGGATCCTCAGGAATATCAGGACAGCTATCATGAGGTTCTTCGTAATATGGGTATTTTAGAGACCAATGGGGTCGACTTCGCCGCATTTCAGATGAATGGTTCCGCCACGAAATGGTGGAGGGATTATTTGTTGACTAGACCAGCTGGGTCACCTGCTCTGAATTGAGATCAGTTTTCTCACCTCTTTTTGGGGAAATTTTTGCCTATCACTACCAGAGAAGAGAAGCGTCGTCAGTTCGAGCGTCTTCAACAGGGCAGCATGACAATTACCCAATATGAGTATCGTTTTGTGGATTTGTCTCGGCATGCTATTCTTTTATTGCTCACACACAGAGAGAGAGAGAGTTAGGAGATTTATTGAGGGCCTTTCCCAGCCCATCAGGTTGTAGATGGCTAAGGATACAGGGACTGAGATTTCATTTTAGGATGCGGCCAATGTGGCCAGGAGAGTTGAGACGGTTCTCGGGATGGGAGTTCAGGTGTCAGACAAGAGACCTCACCATTCTGGTAGATTAACTGGTGCCTCGTCTGGAGGCGGAGATACTCAGGGTATAGGCCATTCTTCCAAGCCATTTAATTCAACACTTCAGACGTCCCACGGTGCCTCAGGTGGTCGTGGCTCTTACTTTCATTATTTTGATCAGTCAGCCCCTATCAGAGCACCTCCTCTTCAGAGTTATTATCGTGGTCAGCTGGTTCGTCAGGGTCAGCCTCGATATCAAGATAGGTGTTATGAGTGTGGTGAGTATGGACACATTCGGAGATCTTGTCCGAAATTTTTGGTAATCAGCCTCAGTACCAAAATTCTCGTGCTATAGTTCCGGCACCAGCTGCAACACCACCTACCCAGCCAGCCAGGGGTAGGGGTCAGGTAGTCAGAGGTAAAGGTCAGAATGTTAGAGGTGGGGGTCAGCATGCTATAGGTGGAGGCCAGCCCGCTAGAGGTGGTGGCCATCCCGTTAGAGGTGGAGGACCACCTGTCAGGGGTCCTCCCGGCGACGCAGTTCAGGGTGGTGGGGCCCAGCCCCAATTATATGCATTTCCAACCAGACCCGAGGCGGAGTTCTCCGATGCAGTTATCACATGTACCATTTCAGTTTGTATAAAAGATGCTTCAGTTTTGTTTGATCCGTGGTATACTTATTCTTATGTGTCATCCTATTTTTCCTCGTATTTGGTTGTGCCCCGCGATTCTTTGAGTGTCCCTGTTTATGTGTCTACGCCGGTGGGGCATGCTATTGTTGTAGATCGTGTGTATCGTTCGTGCATAGTCATTATTGAGGGTCTTGAAACTAGTGGAGACCTGTTGCTTCTTGACATGGTCGATTTTGATGTCATATTGGGCATGGATTGGTTGTAACCTTATTATGCCATCTTGGACTGTCACGCCAAGACAATTACTTTAGCTTTTTCGGGATTGCCTCGGTTATAATGGAAAGGTACTCCTAGTCATTCTCCCAACAGAGTGATTTCTTATGCCAAGGCTCGTCGCATGGTTGAGAAAGGATGTTTGGCCTATTTGGCTCATATCCGTGATCCTGATGCCAATGTTTCTTACGTAGAGTCAGTGCCTATTGTTCGGGAGTTTCCCGAAGTGTTTCCTGTAGACCTGTCGGGGATGCCACCCGATAGGGATATCGATTTTTGTATTGATGTTTCTCCGGGCACTCAGCCCATTTCTATTCCTCCATACCGGATGGCCCCACCAGAATTGAAAGAATTGAAAAGAACAGTTGCAAGACCTGCTTGATAAAGGTTTCGTCAGGCCTAGTGTCTCGCCCTGGGGTACACCGATTTTTTTTGTAAAGAAGATGGATGGATCGATGAGAATATGTATAGATTACCGATAGTTGAATAAAGTTACTATCAAAAATATGTATCCATTGTCGAGAATTGATGATTTATTTGATCAGCTTCAGGGTGCCAGTGTGTTTTCAAAAATTGATCTGAGATCGGGCTACCATCAATTATAGATTAGGGCGTCCGATTTTCCTAAAACAACCTTTCGGACAAGGTATGGTCACTATGAATATTTGGTGATTTCTTTTGGCTTGACTAATGCCCCAACAACCTTTATGGATTTGATGAATCGAGTTTTCAAGCCTTATCTGGATTCCTTCGTAATTGTGTTCATTGATTATATTCTTATATACTCTCGCAGTCGGGAGGAGCATGAGCAGCACCTCCGTATAGCACTCCAGACTTTGAGGGATAATCAGTTGTATGCAAAATTTTCAAAGTGTGAATTCTAGTTAGATTCAGTAGCTTTCTTGGGTCACATCATACCAGCAGAGGGTATTCAGGTAGATTCTAAGAAGATAGAGGCAGTCAAGAACTGGCCTAGACCCACTTCAGCCACGGAAATCAGGAGCTTCTTGGGTTTGGCGGGATACTACCATCGTTTTGTGAAGGGGTTCTCGTCTATAGCAGCCCCGATGATGAGATTGACTCATAAGGGTGCCCCATTTAAATGGTCGGATGAGGGTGAGGCAAGCTTCCAGAAGCTCAAGACACCCTTGACTTCAGCACCGCTATTGGTGTTACCCTCAAGTTCAGGATCTTTCACGGTATATTGCGATGCTTCCCATGTTGGGTTGGGAGCGGTATTGATGCAAGAGGAAGGGAGATAGCATATTTGTCTCAGTAGTTAAAGATTCACGAGAAGAATTATCCTGTCCATGACTTAGAGTTGACAACCATTGTTCATGCGTTGAAAATATGGATGCACTATCTTTATGGCGTGCCATGTGAGGTTTACACGGATCACTGTAGCCTCTAATACTTGTTCAAGAAAAAGGATCTTAATTTGAGACAGAGGAGATGGTTAGAGTTATTGAAAGATTATGACGTCACTATATTGTATCATCCGGGTAAGGCCAATGTGGTGGCCGATACATTGAGTAGGAAAGTAGTAAGTATGGGCAGCCTTGCATGTATTCCAGCTGGTGAGAGACTGTTAGCTTCAGATATTCATACGTTGGCTAATCAGTTTGTGAGGTTGGATATTTCTCCGAGCCATGTTCTAGCTTGTACAGTTGCTCGGTCTTCCTTATTCGAGCGTATCAAAGATCGGCAGGATGATGACCCGCACTTGATGGTCCTTAGGGACACCGTTCGGCACGGTGGTGCCAAAAAAGATACAGTTGGAGATGATATGTTTTGAGTATTCAGGGTCGTATATGTGTGCCTAATGTTGATGGCCTTCGTGAGTTGATTCTTGAAGAAGCTCACAGTTCTAAGTATTCTATTCACCCGGGTGCTGCCAAGATGTACCAGGACCTACGGCAGCACTACTGGTGGCGAAGGATGAAAAAGGATAGCTTATGTGGCTCGTTGTTTGAATTTCTAACAAGTGAAATATGAGCATCAGAGACCCGGTGGTTTACTTCAGCAGATAAAGATTCCTGAGTGGAAGTCGGAGCGTATCACTAGGGACTTCATTTTTGGACTCCCATGGATTCAGAGAAAGTTCGACGCTGTTTGGGTTATTGTGGATAGATTAACTAAATCAGCACATTTCATTCCAGTGGCAAGTACTTACACTTCGGAGCAGTTGGAAGAGATATATGTACGAGAGATTGTTCGCCTTCATAGTGTGCCCATGTTTATTATTTCTAATCGAGGTACGCAATTTACCTCGCACTTTTGGAGGGCAGTTCAGCGAGAGTTGGGTACCCGAGTTGAGTTGAGCACAACATTTCATCCTCAGATGGACAGGCGATCCGAGCGTACTATTCATATTCTAGAGGATATGCTCCGCGCTTCTGTTATTGACTGTGGAGGTTCTTGGGATCAATCTTTCCGCTAGCGGAGTTTGCCTACAATAAGAGTTATCAGTCGAGAATTCAGATGGCTCCTTATAAGGCATTATATGATAGATGGTGTAGATCGCCAGTTGGGTGGTTTGAGCCGAGAGAGGCTCGATTATTGGGTACAAACTTAGTTCAAGAGGCCTTAGATAGGTCAAGATTATATAAGATCGACTTCATGCAGCTCATTCTAGGCAAAAGAGTCACGCCAATCGTAAGGTTCAGGATGTGACATTCATGGTTGGAGAGAGGGTATTACTTATGGTATCGCCCATGAAGGGTGTCATGAGATTTGAGAAGAAGGGCAAGTTGAGCCCTAGGTATATCAGACCATTTTAGATTCTTGATAGAGTGGGGGAGGTAGCTTATAGACTTGCATTGCCTCCAGGGTTATCCTCAGTTTATCCGGTATTTCATGTATATATACTCCGAAAATATCACGGTCACCCGTCCCACGTGTTAGATTTCAGCTCTGTCCAATTGGACAAAGATTTGACTTATGAGGATGAGCCGGTAGCTATTCTAGACCGGTATGTTAGTCAGTTGAGATCAAAGGGTTACCCTTCAGTTCGAGTGCAGTTGAGGGGTCAGCCTATCAAGGAAGCTACTTGGGAGTCGGAGTTGGACATGCAGAGTAGATATCCCCACTTGTTTGCCAGTTCAGGTAACTTTCTATGTCCGTTCGAGGACGAACGTTTGTTTTAGAGGTGGAGATTATGATGACCCAAAGGGTCATCTAATAAATTAAGACTCCATTCCAGGCTCATTAGCTTTTGAAAAGATTAATTTTATTTATCTCGATTTGCATGTGCAGTCTGGGCATGAAACCGGAAAGCTTTTATGAGAAAATATGAGAAATATTAATTTTGGAATTTAAATTTTTGTTTTAGTTGACTTTGTTCAACATTTTTATTAAACTGTCACGCCCCAAAACCAAGGGACGAGACCGGCGCCTAACCGGATGAACCCGGTCAAGCGGACCTGGATTGCCTTTCCTACCCAATGCATTTCCCTGTGTTCATAATGTACATTTATAAGTGAAAAAACAAAATAGAATCAAAGCATGTGTTTACAACATAAGTCAAATTTCCTCTTTTAACGTTTTCAACATTTAATCTTCCAAAAACATACATTCTAAATTACAACACACCCGATACGGGATCGTGATTGCAAATGTGTATGACAACTACCCCAAATACATATATACAACCCACATAATGTCTACGGAGCCTCTAAAGATACGGAGAAGAGTATATAAACTTGTCGGCAACAAGGCTTCGGCTATACCTTAACATAACAAAATATGCAAAAGAAGATGGCATAGACTACGCACGACCCCGAAAGGAAGAGGGGCTCACCAAAACTGCTGAGGAGATGAAAGGAAGGCACCACTATCTGTAGACCGACCTACCTGCTATAGATCCACCTACATCCATATAAAAGATGTAGCACCCTCGGCAAAAGGGACATTAGTACCATGGAATAGTACTAGTATGTATCAGCGAGCTTTACTCTATGTAAAATCAAGCAATACAAAGATAGGAGACAGTCAAAGAAACCAAACAAATACTGCACAGAGATACAGGAAACACAAATGAGAGTTCCACAGTTTCTTATTTCAATCGTTCTCCTATTGCGGCACACAACCCAATCCCACCTTACAATCACATTACACCTTTATTACTTCTATTGTGGCGTGCAACCCGATCCCACCTTACAATCACATTACACCTTTATTACTTTTGTTGCGGCGTGCAACCTGATCCCACCTTACAATCACATTACACCCTTATTGCTTTTGTTGCGGCGTGCAACCCGATCCCACCTTAAAATCACATTACACCCTTATTACATCTGTTGTGGCGTGCAAACCGATCCCACCTTACAATCACATTTGATAGCAACATCAACCAATCAATTCAATCACAAGGATTTTCATCATCAAGAATATACATTCGTAACAACACAATAACCATGTGAAATCAAGGCCATAGTAATCTTTACCAAACAGTGAGTCATATACGACATACCATAAACATATAGTTCAATTAGATAAATCCACATTTCCTTTCCATTACTTGCTACACAACATTTAGCACTTAGATACATTCAACAATTTGATTCGTTACCATTTCTTTCATTTTGTAGCACATCCTCTCATACTGATGTATTCAACATTTAACGAGCTTTTGTAATGACCCGATCGGTCATTTTGAGATCCAGCGCGTCTTTCAGTAGTTAGGAGTCATGAGTATCTTCATTTCGAGTATTGTGACTTGTATGTATGGTCAGAGTTGAATTCAGGAGGTTCGGAGTTAAATTGAAAGGAAAATTCTCATTTCAGAAGCCTTAAGTTGAAGAAATTGAGTAAGACTAGAATTTTAAGTAAACGACCTCAGAATCAGGATATGAAGGTTCCAGCAGATTCGTATGGTGATTTCGTCCGTTGGCATATGTCCGGATCAAGATTTGGATACCTCGAGAGCATTTCGGTGTATATTGTGGAAGTCAACATTTTTGAAAAAATTTCCTAAGTTTGGCTTAAAGCGCATTTCAATGATATTGATGTCTGTTTGGGATTCCGAGTCTGGGAATAGCTCCGTATTGTGATTCTGGAGTTGAGAGCCCGATCGGAAGTGAATTCGGATGTTGGGAGGTCATTTTGAAGTCATTTGGCTAAAGATAGAAATTTGAAGGTTTTTGAGAAGTTTGACCGAGAGTTTAACTTTTTGATATCGGGGTCGGATTCTAGTTTCGAATGTTGGTAAAGGTCCGTAATGTCGAATATGACTTGTGTGCAAAATTTGGGGTCAATCAGACGTGATTTGATAGGTTTCGGCGTCGGATGTAGAAATTTGAAATTCTAAGTTCTTAAATATTTGGATTGGAGAGCGCTTCATGATTTCGACATTGTTTGATGTGATTTGAGGCCTCGAACGAGTTCGTATTATGTTTTGGAACATGTTGGTATAATTGGTTAAGGTTCCGAGAGTCTCGGGTGGATTTCAGAAGGTTAATCGAATGAATTTCGGACGAAAAAGAAGGAAAAAAATTGAAGAAATTTTCTGGTGCAATTTTTGGACAGCAAATTGTGCGTCGAAGAGCTAACTTTAGAAGCGTATATATAAGAATCTATAAGAAATCTGAAAATTTACAAAACATGAAAGTTGTATGATCTTTATGTCTAGTTTTCATAACATTAAACCATTTGTCATTTGGAGTTTTGTGCAAAACGTTATGACCGATTGAAGATGACTGGTGGAGCAGTTTTCGCAAGAATTTTCTGATGCCGAGAGCTGACTTTCGAAGCTCATATCTCGGGATATATAAGGAGTTATATGGTGTAAAACCTATCGAATTAAAGATCTTCGAGTCTAGTTTTTAAATCTTTAAACAGTTTGTTATTCGGATATTTCTACAAGATGTTATGGGTGTTTTAACAGAAGGTGTCCAACAAAGAAAAATTTTAATAGGATGTACAACCTGTACAACACAAGTGCAAGGTACAACCCGGTGAAGCATGGGCAGATTCTTTAAACACGAATTTGGCCCATTTTCTTCATTTCTTTCAATTGGCTTGGGTGATTTTGGAGAGCATTTCAAGGGGGATTTCATCAAGCATCAAGGTAAGTTGTTTCTACTTATTTTCAAGTTAAATACAAGATTTATTACATAGATTTGATATGAAAATTGGGGGAAAATGTGGAAATTTGCTAAGAAACCTAGAATTTGGGAAATGTGATCTTTTGCCACGATTTGAGCATGAATTTCTGAAGTAAATTGTATAATTTAATTAGTAAGGCTTCGGGTAATTTAATCCTTCAAGAATTTTCGAAATCCGAACGAGTGGGCCCGGGGTTGAAATTCCAAGTTTCTTCAAGAATATCTAATTTTGGGATTTCGTTATTAATTCTCTTTTTTTGAACTTAAAATGATTCGATTATTCTATATTTGGCTAGTTGCGAGCCTTCGAGGGTAGATTTCGGAGATTCGGGCGCATCCTTGATTCGAGGGGTGATTTCGTCGAGGTGAGTCTCCTTTCTAACCTCGTGAGAGGAAAATTGTCCCTTTAGGTAACCTTGATTTCTAGGTGATCTTGTTTGGGGGCTACGTACGCACCAAGTGGAGAGAGTCCGTACGTAGTGGCTATTACTGCTTCGTCCGGGTAGTTAGGACACAACAAGTTCATTATTTTTCCCTGTTGTAGCCTAAATATAACTTTATTCTTGTGTGATTGGTATTGTTGTCTTTGAACGTTGTTATACTTATTTGTTGTCTTTGAACATCGTGATTCTTGGCTTGATTTAAGAGTGATAAGAGTAATCATGGGATGGGATCGGGCCGTACGCCACGACAGAGTGATGATTGATTATATTATGGGATCGGGCCGTACGCCACGACAGAGTGATGATTGATTATATTATGGGATCGGGCCGTACGCCATGGCAAGATTGAGATTACAAGATGGGATCGGGCCGTACGCCACGTCCAGATTGAGATTACAGGATGGGATCGGGTCGTACGCCACGGCGATATTGAGATTACAGGATGGGATCGGGCCGTATGCCACGACGAGATTGAGATTACAGGATGGGATCGGGCCGTACGCCACAACGAGATTGAGATTACAGGATGGGATCGGCCGTACGCCACAGGGAGATTGAGATTTCAAGATGGGATCGGGCCGTACGCCACGGCGAGATTGAGGATTTTAGGATGGGATCGGGCCGTACGCCACGACGGATATCAACCTTGGTGGATTTTGGATTGTTATTTGATGTCTAATATCGATGTACTTGGTTACTTGTCTTTCATGCCTATTGTTTTACTTACATCCTGCTTACTTTATTGTTGTTGGACCTTAGTGAGTATCGAGTCGACCTCTCGTCACTACTTCTTCGAGTTTAGACGGGATACTCACTGGGTACATATATGTATATGTACTCATGCTACACTTTCTGTGCATTTTGTTGCACAGGTACCTTCATAGTTCGAAAAATCATTCAGAGACTTACTCGGGCTGCATTCATCCGGAGGCGTTTTGCAGTTGACAGAGTCTCCTTCCTTCTATATCTTTACTTGTATTTTATTGCATTTGTCCCATTTATTCTCGGACAAGAGTTGTGTAATTGTATAAATTCTTAGAAACTGCTAATGTACTTGTGTCACCGGGTTTTGGGGATGTGTTGAGTCTTGTTTTATTGAATTAAATAGATTCCCTGTGGTGTTTAATTTACAACAATTTATTTATTTGATTATGAAATGCAATAAAGGCGACGATTTCGAAATTGTTAAACATGAAGGTATTTCAACTAATTAAGGGGTTGGCTTGCCTGGCAGTGGTGTCCGACGCCATCACAACCCATAAATTTTGGGTCGTGACAACGTGGTATCAGAGCTCTAGGTTCCCGTAGGTTTCATGAGTCATGAGCAAGTCTAGGTGAGTCCTGCAGATCGGTATAAAGACGTCTGTACTTATCTTCGGGAGGCTACAAGTGCTGTTAGGAGTACTTCCCTTCTTGATTCCTCATCGTGTGACTTGATACCTTTAAGGCTGATGCCTATGCTTCTTCCTACTCAATCTTACGCATCGCGAAGCGCTTGTTACGACTCAAGGGTTGAGAACTTTTAATGATACTATGGATGTGGTGCGAGATGTTTTCCATGTGCAGTTGGTTGGTGCTGTTATTGTTGCCCTGTAGGAGAATAATATGTTGTTTCAGCTCGGTAATTGTGTTTCTGAGGACTTTTAGGCTATGATCAGGTTGTTATGATGCTTATGATTGGATATCGCGCGGAGTTGTTAGGATGGTAGGATGCTTGCCCATATGTAGGGGCAATGAATGACTTGAAGGGAGGTCTTCTCAGGGCGTGGTTTTGAGATTTCAGTATTTTAGTTCCGGCGGAGGAAAGGCACTTGGACTATGGATGGTCCGGTTCGGATAGATAAAGTAGTAAGCTTGGTGCTATCGAGCAAGGTGGAGTATTCACCTGTATTGTGGTATCATTGTTTGATCGAATAGGATATGTTAAATTCGCCGGTGTTATAGCTCTTCGGTTGCATGGGGTTAGAGTGCTGTGAAGCGGTGCTGAAGAAGCGGTTGTCAGAGATCGTGGTGTGTAGTGGTTCAGAATTGAACAATTACCTCTAATGAAGGCAACTCGAGAAAGATGATCTTTGGAAAGTTCGAAGTTGTGGTGATCTGCTGGCTCAAAGAGCTACAAAGAAGGACGTTGAATTGAGGACGCAATTGAGAAGCACACGATGAAGGAAGATATGTGAAAAGTGATAGGTGGTGGTTCCATTTCAAAAAGGCCAGGCATAAGGAAAGGAAGTTGGGTAGTGCTTAAAGGAATAAGGTTAACCAAAGTGGGGGAGTCCCACCACCTGCAATTGGGTTGTAAGGGTTGTGTCCTCATGGAGCTGAAGATTGTCGGCATATTGGTAAGAGTTTACAGCTTAGGGAAAGGAGTAAAGCGGTAATTGAGCATGGCATTAGATAAATGTGTGCGAAGTTCGTCCTATTGGACCAGGATAGGCTTTGGGAAAAATTAAGAATTTGTGCTTAAGGCATAGGTAAGTAGTATGGGTAGCAACTCAGTCACGTGCTTCGCTGAAAGAGTGTTCATGTGCTAGGAGATCCTTGGAGTTGATTGTAATCGGGGCCTGTCAGAGTAGGTGAATCTCAGTGGTGGTCCTAATGAATTCGAAAGTTAGAGAATGCGGTGTTTGAGGGTTTCAGGCAGCAACATAATTAAGAATCGAGCTTCTGCAGTAAAATCTCTAAGAGGAAGGATGATGGTTGGAGTGGTCTATGTTATTTCAGCCCGTTGGATAGTATCGGAGGAGTGAGGGAAATAGACTCCGGATTGTATAAAGATTATTAGGAGGTTGTGAGACGGGTTGCAAAATTTAGGCAGCATGGTCTCGTGAATCAAGGTCACTCGGGATGAGTGAGGGTTGAGCTTCTATGAGTTGAAGGAAGTTACTATTACCTTTGAGGCAATTGAAGACGATTAAAAGAAGCTAAGTTGGTTAGCCATGGTTGAAATGGCATAAGTACGGCAGTGATCAGTTTCTTCGGCGTGATTGAGTATTTGTATTGTTTTTGTAAATGTGTGCGGGGCTTGTCGGCCGTCGTAATAGACTTCAGTTGGAAGCATTCAAGTGCTATGGACTGTCAGGTCTAGGCGGGTCCCGGAGGTGTTATGATGGTTCAAACCACTGCTTAAGAAATTGCATGTATTGTGATTTTGAGAGCTCACTTGTGAGTTGTTATGGTTATCATGAATTGAAGTCAGTAAAAAGGGTTCCTAGGTAATGCAGTGTTCACTCTAATAATGGTTCAGGGGTTATGATGGAATTTTACGCCATATCATATTGGCATGTTATGTGCAAAAAGCGGTATGTAACTGGAAGTAAGAATTGATATTGGTGCGAGGCTTTAACAAGGATGTCATGAGCTCGGAGGAGCAAGGAAAAGTATTTTAATGTTTAGAGTAAGATGGTATTGTCTTCTGTGTCACTTGAGATTGGTGTTTGAGGAAAGAGGCTTTGTATCCTGGTTATGGGTTCTTGATTTGTCTTGCAGCATTTGTGGGATCAGGAGTAAGGATGTGCAGACTTGTTGCCTTATGTGGAAGGCCGTGAGAGCATGACCGCGGGAAGATTGCATAAGTGTGGCATGTAGTCACCTAATTGGTTGAAGAATTAGACCGAGTATACATGAGTGTAATATTGCTTAATTGAGAATTTATGCCTAGAAGGCGTTTGGTTCAGTTGATGGTGGATTGTGGGCTGTTTGTCCCGGCTATGATTGTTATTCTTGTGTATTATGAGAGGAATTGGGGTATTATGGACCCAGGTAAGGCTATCAGCCTAGTTTAGTGCGGGCAGAATCGACTTGAAGTGAATGAATGGATTTAAACAAATTATGGGCTTTATGCGAGTCAGATGTGTTTATTTCAGTATGGCGCTCCTCAAGGAGAGGTATTGGGATATCAGGTGTTGTCCCGTCTTCGTCAAAATTCATGTGATATTGTGATTGTGCCGTGTGAGTTGTGAAACGGCTTGATAATATTTTATGTGTTGAGGTTCCGCATATTGATGAGATTATGTGAGCAGGATGGCTCCTGAGATCCAGATTATATATCGCACCTCAGTCGTGCTGGTGTTCTGTAGCATATGGCTCTATCAGTCTCCCCAGAATGGTATTATGCACTTAGCGTGCTTCTGACCGATATTCAGTGATTTGTAATAGTGAGTAATTCAGCTCCGTGTATATTTCCTTATGTAAATTCTATGATAGGAACGGGTGGCACGCCGCCACAGATATATTATTTTGATCGGGTTGCGCGCCGCAACAGTGTGATGTTGAGTAAGACTCCTATAATGATTATTCTTGTGTTTTACTTCCTATTTCTTTGAGGAAAGTTCATATTTATAGCGTGAGTCGGGTAGTCCCTTCCTGATGTCGTTTCCTTATGTGTCGCGTTCGAATTGTGGCCTATTGGCGCATTGTGGCATCGTGTGAGACTGTTGGTTATGCCTGGGGATTAGTTATCTGAGCAGTTCGTACTGGGAGAGACGAGATTATAAATTTGGGATCGGTGTGATAGGACTATGCAAGTGTATTACAGGGCAATCAACATCGTTGGTTGCAATGGGATGATGATCTTAGTCAGGAGGAAGGATTTCAATGTTTAGTTAACTCTGCAGTTGGTTAGGAATTTCTACAAATTTCCTCCGCTGTGGTGGTATCGTCAGCGTTATAGAAAAAGGTATGAATGTAACTTATAAGGTGCTTTGAGAGCATAAAAGTCGCAGAATTTTGGCTATTAAGATCTAGGGAGCGTCATTGTGGTCAGATAATGGATCAGGTGGTGTATGGTGCTGATTCAGGAAGGGCCTGCAGTTGTGTTCTGGTGCCTCGTGTGGTAGTTTATTCGGTGTTGAAATGTTAGAAACAGGCCTGGCAGAGAATTTCAGATGTTAGAACTAATTTCGGAGCTTATTGTATGAATAAAGGAGGATATCTTCATATTTGATCAATCTTATGTGCTCAACCGGGTTGTGGTAGCACGGTCAGGTGCACGAGGTGTTAAACAGTGATTCCATGTAATTCTGGGGCAGGCACGTTTGAGGACGAACGTCTGTTTAAGTGGGGGAGAATGTAACGACCCGACCGGTCGTTTTGAGATCCAGCTCGTCGTTAGTAGTTAGGAGTCATGAGTAGCTTCATTTCGGGTATTGTGACTTGTATGTATGGTCAGAGTTGAAATTCAGGAGGTTCAGAGTTAAATTGAAAGGAAAATTCTCATTTCAGAAGCCTTAAGTTGAAGAAATTGAGTAAGAGTGGAATTTTGAGTAAACGACCTCGGAATCAGGATCCAAAGGTTCCAGCAGATTCGTATGGTGATTTCGGACTTGGGCGTATGTCCGGATCAAGATTTGGATACCTCGAGAGCATTTCGGTGTATGTTGTGGAAGTCAACATTTTTGACGAAATTTCCTAAGTTTGGCTTGAAACGCATTTCAGTGATATTGATGTCCTTTCGGGATTTCGAGTCTGGGAATAGCTCCGTATTGTGATTCTGGAGTTTGGAGCGCGATCGGAAGTGAATTCGGATGTCGGTAGGTCATTTTGAAGTCATTTGGCTAAAGATAGAAATTTGAAAGTTTTTGAGAAGTTTGACCGAGAGTTTGACTTTTTGATATCGGGGTCAGATTCCAGTTCCGAAAGTTGGGGCAGGTTCGTAATGTCGAATATGACTTGTGTGCAAAGTTTGGGGTCAATCAGACGTGATTTGATAGGTTTCGGCGTCGGATGTAGAAGTTTGAAATTCTAAGTTCTTAAAGATTTGGATTGGAGAGCGATTCATGATTTCGACGTTGTTTCATGTGATTTGAGGCCTCGAGCGAGTTCGTATCATGTTTTGGAACACGCTGGTATAATTGGTTAAGGTCCTGCGGGCCTCAGGTGGATTTCAGAAGGTTAACGAAATGAATTTCGGACGAAAAAGAAGGAAAAAAATTGCAGAAATTTTCTGGTGCAATTTTTGGACAGAAAATTGTGCGTCTAGGAGCTAACTTTGGAAGCGTATATATAAAAGTTGTAGATCTTGAAGTCTAGTTTTCATAACATTAAACCTTTTGTCATTTGGAATTTTTTGCAAAAAGTTATGACCCCGATTGAAGAAGACCGGTGGAGCAGTTTTCGCATGAATTTTCTGATGCCTAGAGCTGAATTTAGAAGCTCATATCTCGGGATTTATAAAGAGTTATATGGTTTACAACCTATCGAATTAAAGATCTTCGAGTCTAGTTTTTAAATCTTCAAACAGTTTGTTATTTGGATATTTTTACAAGATGTTATGGGTGTTTTGACAAAAGATGTCCAACAAAGGAAAATTTTAATAGGATGTACAACCTGTACAGCACAAGTGCAAGGTACAACCCGGTGAAACATGGGCAAATTCTTTAAACACGAATTTGGCCCATTTTCTTCATTTCTTTCATTTGGCTTGGGTGATTTTGGAGAGCATTTCAAGGGGGATTTCATCAAGAATCAAAGGTAAGTTGTTTCTACTTATTTTCAAGTTAAATACAAGATTTAGTACATAGATTTGATATGAAAATTGGGGGAAAATGTGAGAATTTGATAAGAAACCTAGAATTTGGAAAATGTGATCTTTTGCCACGATTTGAGCATGAATTTTTGAAGTAAATTGTATCATTTAATTAGTAAGGCTTCGGGTAATTTAATCCTTCAAGAATTTTCAAAATCCGAACGAGTGGGCCCGGGTCGAAATTCCAAGTTTCTTCAAGAACATCTAATTTTGGGATTTCGTTATTAATTCTCTTTTTTGAACTTAAAACGATTTGATTATTCTATATTTGGCTAGTTGCGATCCGTCGAGAGTACATTTCGGAGATTCGGGCGCATCCTTGATCCGAGGGGTGATTTCGTCGAGGTGAGTCTCCTTTCTAACCTCGTGAGAGGGAAATTGTCCCTTTAGGTAACGTTGATTGCTAGGTGATCTTGTTTGGGGGCTACGTATGCACCAAGTGATGAGAGTCCGTACGTAGTGGCTATTACTGCTTTGTCCGGGTAGTTAGGACACAACATGTTCATTGTTTTTCCCTGTTGTAGCCTAAATATAACTTATATTCTTGTGTGATTGGTATTGTTGTCTTTGAACATTGTGATACTTATTTGTTGTCTTTGAACATTGTGATTCTTGGCTTTATTTAAGAGTGATAAGAGTAATCACGGGATGGGATCGGTCCGTACGCCACGGCACAGTGATGATTGATTATATTATGGGATCGGGCCGTATGCCACGACAAGATTGAGATTACAAGATGGGATCGGGCCGTATGCCACGGCGAGATTGAGATTACAGGATGGGATCGGGCCGTATGCCACGACGAGATTGATATTACAGGATGGGATCGGGTTGTACGCCACGGAGAGATTGAGATTTCAGGATGGGATCGGGTCGTACGCCACGGTGAGATTGAGGATTTCAGGATGGGATCGGGCCGTACGCCACGACGGATATCAACCTTGGTGGATTTTGGATTGTTATTTGATGTCTAATATCGATGTACTTGGTTACTTGTCTTTCATGCCTATTGTTTTACTTACATCCTGTTTACTTTATTATTGGTGGACCTTAGTGAGTATCGAGTCGACCTCTCGTCACTACTTCTTCGAGTTTAGACGGGATACTCACTGGGTACATATATGTATATGTACTCATGCTACACTTTCTGTGCATTTTGTTGCACAGGTACCTTCATAGTTCGAAAAATGATTCAGAGACTTACTCGGGCTGCATTCATCCGGAGGCATTCCGCAGTTGATAGAGTCTCCTTCCTTCTATATCTTTACTTGTATTTGATTGCATTTGTCCCATTTATTCTAGGACAAGAGTTGTGTAATTGTATAAATTCTTAGAATTTACTCATGTACTTGTGTCACCAGGTTCTGGGGATGTTTTGAGTCTTGTTTTATTGAATTAAATGGATTCCCTGTGGTGTTTAATTTACAAAAAAATATTTATTTGATTATGAAATGCAATAAAGGCAACGATTTCAAAATTGTTAAACATGAAGGTATTTCAACTGATTAAGGGGTTGGCTTGCCTGACAGTGGTGTCCGGCGCCATCACAACCCATAGGTTTTGGGTCGTGATAGCTTTGCACATGATACAATAAGCACAAAGAATCACCTTTTCACAATCTCATATAGCATGGTGGCATGGTAATCAACTAGGACAATCAGAGAACACAATCTTATGCCTCAAGACATTAGAACAATCGATTCACATATGCATAAGCCAGAAACTCATACCGAATGCTCGGACACCAACAAGGTGACTCTACGAAGATTAAAGTTAGCCATACATACCTCGAGTCAAAAGTTCCCCTTTAATACCTATTCTCAACCCACCAGACCTTCTATCACCTCCAATCTAATTTACAAGATGCCTTGTTTAGACTTAGAATTAGAGATCATGAACTCATTTGAGCATTTTATCAAACACTACGTGATCCATTTGATTAATTAATCCCCTTTTTAGTGGAAGGTTGCTCTAACTTACACCGCTTTGCTAGATTAGCACAAATCATGAACATGCATGCAAGTCTTAGCTTTTATCTTCAAGAACCAATCTATGTGTCTCATATTCTAACTAAAATCTGAAAATTTGGGGAAATGGGGTGGAGGCTTACCTCTTACGGTGAAGAATATAACGACTACTCGATTAATTCCAGGCCTGAGTAGAGATGGAGGACCAACTTAGGGAAGATGGGGACTTCTCTCACTAGAACCCACTCTCACTTATCTTTATTATGATTAGATAGTCTTTAGAAATGAAGGGGATGGGTGTATTATTAAACTGGGGGTCGGGTTTTAAGATTAGAAATTAGAAGCCCCAAAGCAGGTATACGGTTAGGAATGCGATCGCATTCCTGTTATGCGGTTCGCATACCTGCCGCATAAATGGCCTTCAGATGGGCCAAAAAGGAAAGCAGACTGCCCAAGTATGCGACCACTATGCGGTCCGCACACCTGTTATACGATCGCATAGAGCGTCGCATAACTCCCTCCGCAAAAATAGAGGTGCAAGAATGCTACAACTATGCGGCCCGCATTCGTGAAATGCGACCGCATTATGGGCCGCATAGCTATCCTCAAAATGGACAGCAACTGTCCAGGTATGTGACCACTATGCGATCTGCATACCTGATCTGCGATCGCATAGTGGACCGCAAACCCGCATAATTCTTGAATTTTTTTATCTTTTAAGTCCCGGGGGTACTTTTTACTCCACAAGGGTCCGTCTTAAGAATTTCTACAGTTATAACCACATGGGAACCCATTCGGGCATTATTTTTAGACTTGAAATTTTATGGGTATTTACATAAATGGACCCGGATGTGTGTTCCGACGATTCTGGGAGGTCCGCAGTAAAATATGGGACTTGGGCATATGCCTGGAATTGAATTCTGAGGTCCCGAACTTTAGGAATCAATTTTTACGAAAATTATTTTGCTGGATTTTTAATGAAATAAAGAAATGAATTAATGCTTGAGACCATTGGTATCGGGCCTGTATTTGGTTCCGGAACTTGATACAGGTTTGTTATGATATTTAAGTCCTATATATGAAATTTGTAAGGGATTTGATGTGATTCGGATGTCCGGTTGAGAAATAGTGAAATTTGAGTGTTATTGAGAAAAATGATGAGTTTTGGAGGTTAAATTCATAGTTTTAGATGTTATTTTCATGATTTGATTGCACGATCAAGTCCGTATGATGTTTTTAGATTTGCGTGCATGTTTGGTTTGGAGCCCCGAGGGCTCGGGTGAGTTTTGGGTAGGCTACTGGATATTTTACACTTAAGAAATTATGTTGTCATGACTGTTTCAGGCGCCCAGGTAAATTGTTCTTCGCGTTCGCGTTGCTTCACTCGCGAATGTGTAGAGTAAAGTGCACCGGGGCCATTTTTTTCATGCGAACGTGGAGCACTGATGGGCTAAAGCTTCGCGAACGCGTCCAGGCCACGCGAACGCACTTTGTAAACGTGACTTGGGGGAGGATAGTTGCATTTCTTCTACGCGAACGCGACCACATGGTCGCGAACGCGATGACCAAAGGAAGAAAAGCTCTGAGAACGCGTTCAAGACCCGGCGAACGCAAGCCCTTGGGCCTGACCCATCACAAACGCGGCAAGCCCATCGCGAATGCGATGAAGGCCTGCCCAGTCATATAAAAACAGTTTTAAAAATCGGGAAGAATCTATTTTTCACCAATTTTCGAACTACAAAGACCTAGAAGCGATTTCCTTCACACAAATTCATCCCCAAAGTGTTGGTAAAAAATTCTAAACTCTTCTCTTTCAATTACCCAATTTTTTTCATCACTTTTCAAGCAAAAATCAAGAATTTTCATGGTAGAAATCGGGGGTTTGGGTAGAATGTGGGCATTTTGTAAAAATAAAATTTTGACCTCGAATTGGGTTCGGATTTCGAAACTAATTCCATATTCGGGCTCGGGGGTGAATGGGTAAATGGAATTTAGTCCGAACCCCGAGTTTGGACCAAGCGGGCCCGGGGTCGGGTTTTAACTTTTTTTGAAAAAACTTAGGAAAACAATGATCTTCTAGTAAATTTAGTTCCTTTAGAATAAATTAATGATATTAAACTAATTATGATTAGATTTGAGTGGGTTAGAGGAAAATTCGAAAGGAAAAAGCAGTAATTGAGCAGTGAGTGACCTGCGAATTTGAGGTAAGTGCTTGGTTTAACCTTGACTTGAGGGAGTAGGAATCCCCACTTAAATGCTATGTAAATTTGCATGTGTGTGGTGTATAGGTGATGTGACGAGTATCTATGCACCACTAAATTATTGTTGAACATGGTCCCTTCCTCGTTTCCAATTATTTGCTTCCGGGCTTAATTGTTTCAGGATCAGTTATGTTTATATGTTTATTTGGATTCGTTAACTTATTGTTAATTATTATTTCAAGTATTTTGGAAGGGTTGGCTGTCCTCTTGGTTTTGTTATGTTACATAAGGATTGAGTTGGATGTCAGTGTTACGATATGTATATAATTTCAGGTTGGTTTTGTTGTGAAATGATAATTGATGAAGTTTATGAATTTTACAACTTCTGTTTACAATTTTTTATACAAAAATGTTGTGAAAGGCTTGGCCTGAATTGTGAAAGTTTTCGTAAATAAACTGATATGATATGTATGGTGGGTGCGGGTTGCACGCAGCAACAAGGAGTGATAAAAGTGGACAGGTGGGATCGGGTTGCATACCGCAATAGGAGAAATAAGGGTGATATATATATATAGGGAGGAGCAATAAGGGTGGACAAGTGGAGCGGGTTGCGTGCCGCAACAAGGAGCGATAAGGGATAATATTTATGTTTTACTGATTTTCTAAAATAAGGAATTGGAAAACTATGGTTTTATTAAAAAGGTTTTCATACTGTGATTTTAATCATATTATTTAAATTGAAACTTGGAAATTTTGAGGAGTTGATTATAGCTGAGATCTGAAAAGAATTATCCGAGTTGTTCTTATTTACTGTTGCAAGTTATTGGTCATTTAGTATTAGTATTATTTCCTTCTTGCTTTATTATATATTGTTCACAGGTTATATTTTTAATGCCCCGCCATAGCCTCGTCACTACTTTGTCGAGGTTAGGCTCATCACTTACTCAGTATATGGGGTCGGTTGTACTGATACTATACTCTGCACTCTTTTGTGCAGATCCAGGTACCTGCCAGACTTAGGAGATCTTAGTAGCTGCACATTTTCATTGGAGACAAGAGGTAGATTTGCTGGCGTTCGCAGACTCCTGGAGTCTTCTCTACACTATTTAGTTGATGTTTTATTTCATTCGAAACAAAAATATATACTTCTTTCAGCCCATTTTTTTTAGTACTCTTTAGTAGTTCGTGAATTGTGACACTAGACCCTGGGTAGATATATAGTTGGTAATAGTTCGTGGTTCGTTTCATTTTATCTAATATTATTCATAAAGTCATGTATTGAAAAGCATTAGATTTATTTGTTTTATTTTTAAGTTTTCTATTGTGTCAACTAAACTTTAAAAGGAAATGGTTAGTAAATTTCTAATATCAGCTTGCCTAGAAAGTATTGTGTTTGGCGCCATCACGATCCCGTGGGTTGGGAATTTGGGTCGTGACACCTTCCGAGCCGTTCAGCAGCATACCAGAGTTCTCTTCTTTTTGTTGTTATTATGTACTGTCTATTCTGTTTCAGGAAGTAGGATAGTGGTATTTTTGTACATTCTACTAGTTTCCCTAGTACTTTTGACACTAGTTCCCGGAACACACTTTGTGGACTATTATTTTGGGTTGTATCTCTAATTCTGTGAACTTTCTAATTATCGGCAATTTCAAATTTAAGATTTAGCAAATGTTGGAAATGTTTTGATAAAACAAATGAAAACCCATTAGTTGATTAAATGTTGGCTTGCCTAACCTCGGTGTTGGGCGCCATCGCGACCTAAATCTGAAATTGGGTCGTGAAAATGAAGGTTGGGTCCCAACATCAGCCCTTGAAGTCCACCAAAAAGGCACCCAGAAGAGCTTAAAAGAGGTCCAAAAGGGGGTGTTTAAAAAGGAGTCCAAAACAATGTCCCAAACTAGTAGTTTTAAGGCCCAAATATGCCCCATAGGGATTTGTCCCCCCACCCTTTTGTTTTTATTAGGTTTTAGCCTGTAAGTTAAGGCTTGCCTTGGCAGCCATCCTACCAGTTTTAAGGACTTTTTACTCCTATAAATAGGAGTTATTTTCATTCATTGTGGAACTTGATTATTGATTAATAATATTATACTTTGAGAGTTCTTTTGAACCTTTGTTACTTATGCTTTGAGATTTATCTTTCAACCTTTACTAGTTCATAGTTCAGGGTAGTAAGATAACTTCTTTATTGTGAGATCATTGATTCCTTTTTGGTATTCTTAGAAGGCGATTAATACTAGTTATTAATTGTTGTCTCAAGTTACTCGTGAAGTGGTCAAGATCCGAATCTATTAATTGTTTTTGATTTGTTCGGAAAGTTAGACATCGTTTGGGTTATTGTGGATAGATTAACTAAATCAGCACATTTTATTCTAGTGGCAAGTACTTACACTTCGGAGCGGTTGGCAGAGATATATGTACGAGAGATTGTTCTCCTTCACAGTGTGCTCGTGTCTATTATTTCTAATCGAGGTACGCAATTTACCTCGCACTTTTGGAGGGCAGTTCAGCGAGAGTTGGGTACCCGAGTTGAGTTGAGCACAACATTTCATCGTCAGACGGACAGGCGATCCGAGCATACTATTCATATTCTAGAGGATATGCTCCGCACTTATGTTATTAACTGTGGAGGTTCTTGGGGTCAATCTTTCCGCTAGCGGAGTTTTCCTCCAATAATAGTTATCACTTGAGCATTCAGATGGCTCCCTATAAGGCATTATATGGTAGACGGTGTAGATCGCCAGTTGGGTGGTTTGAACCAGGAAAGGCTCGGTTATTGGGTACAAACTTAGTTCAAGAGGCCTTAGATAAGGTCAAGATTATATAAGATCGACTTCGTGCAGCTCATTCTAGGCAAAAGAGTCACGCCGATCGTAAGGTTAAGGATTGGCATTCATGGTTGGAGAGAGGGTATTACTTAGGGTATCGCCCATGAAGGGTGTCATGAGATTTGGGAAGAAGGGCAAGTTGAGCCCTAGGTACATCAGACCATTTGAGATTCTTGATAGAGTGGGGGAGGTAGCTTATAGACTTGCATTGCCTCCAGGGTTATCCTCAGTTTATCCGGTATTTCATGTATCTATGCTCCGTAAATATCATGGTGACCCGTCCCACGTGTTACATTTTAGCTCTGTCCAATTGGACAAAGATTTGACTTATGAGGAGGAGCCGGTAGCTATTCTAGACCGGCATGTTCGTCAGTTGAGATCAAAGGGTTACCCTTCAGTTCGAGTGTAGTGGAGGGGTCAGCCTATTAAGGCAGATACTTGGGAGTCGGAGTCGGACATGCAGAGTAGATATCCCCACTTGTTTTCCAGTTCAGGTAATTTTCTATGTCTGTTCGAGGACGAACGTTTGTTTTAGAGGTGGAGATTGTGATGACCCAAAGGGTCATCTTATAAATTAAGACTCCATTCCAGGCTCATTAGCCTTAAAAAGATTAATTTTATTTATCTCGATTTGCGTGCGCAGTCGGGGCATGAAACCGGAAAGCTTTTATGTGAAAATATGAGAAATATTAATTTTGGAATTTAAATTTTGGTTTTAGTTGAATTTGTTCAACATTTTTAGTGAACTGTCACGCCCCAAAACCAAGGGACGAGACCGGCGCCTAACCAGATGAACTCGGTCAAAAGGATCTGGATTGCCTTTCCTACCCAACGCATTTCCCCGTGTTCATAATGTACATTTATAAGTGAAACAACAAAATAGAATCAAATCATGCATTTACAACATAAGTCAAATTTCCTCTTTTAACGTTTTCAACATTTAATCTTCCAAAAATTTACATTCTAAACTACAACACTCCCGATACGGGATCGTGATTACAAACGAGTATGACAACTACCCCAAATACATATATACAACCCACATAATGTCTACAGAGCCTTTAAAGATATGGAGAAGAGTATATAAACTTGTCGGCAACAAGGCCTCGGCTATACCTTAACAGATTAGAATATGCAAAAGAAGATGGCATAGACTACGCACGACCCCGAAAGGAAGTGGGCCTCACCAAATCTGCTGAGGAGATGAAAGGAAGGCACCACTATCTGCAGACCGACCTACCTACTATAGATCCACCTACATCCATATAAAAGATGTATCACCCTTGGAAAAAGGGACGTTAGTACCATGGAATAGTACTAGTATGTATGAGCAAGCTTTACTCTAAGTAAAATGATATAGTACACAGATAGGAGACAGTCAAAGAAACCAAACAAATACTGCACAGAGATACAGGAAACACAAATGAGAGTTCCACAGTTTCTTATTTCAATCGTTCTCTTGTTGCGGTACGCAACCCGATCCCACCTTACAATCACATTACACCATTATTACTTCTGTTGTGGCGTGCAACCCGATCCCACCTTACAATCACATTACACCCTTATTACTTCTGTTGTGGCGTGCAACCCGATCCCACCTTACAATCACATTACACCCTTATTACTTCTGTTGTGGCGTGCAACCCGATCCCACCTTACAATCACATTACACCCTCATTACTTTTGTTGCGGCGTGCAACCCGATCCCACCTTACAATCACATTTTATAGCAACATCAACCAATCTATTCAATCACAAGGATTTTCATCATCAAGAATATACATTCGTAACAACCAAATAACCATGTGAAATCAAGGCCATAGTAATCTTTACCAAACAGTGAGTCATATTGTGACGACCCAAACGGTCATCACCCATGTTATTACCCATCCCGTACTTCCGAGGCCTTGAAAACCTCATTTGTATTGGCCTCGATTTGCATGCACAGTCGGGCGCATAGTCGGACATCTTAAATATGAGATTCTGTGAAAAAAAATGCTAAGATGTGTTATTAAAATGAATAAATTTGACTTCAGTCAACATTTTGGGTAAACGGACCCGGAGGTTCCGTAGGAAAATATGGGACTTGGGCGTATGCCCGGTATCGAATTCCGAGGTCCTAAGCCCGAGGAATGAATTTTTGAGTAAAATTGTTTTCTGAAAATATTTAAGGAAATTGAAAATGAAATATGATTAGAAAGTAATGGTATCGGGCCCGTATTTTGGTTCTGGCGCTCGGTACAGGTCTTATATATGTTTTAAGCACTTTCTGTAGAGTTTAGTTTGATGTCTTTCGGACTTAAAATGGAAAATTTGATGTTTTATGAAACTTGATAGAATTCATGGATTTAGAGGCTTAATTCGATGTATATGAGGTTATTTTGGTGATTTGATCGCACGGATAAGTTCATAGGATGCTTTTGAGGTAGTGTGTATATTTGGTTTGGAGTCCCGAGGGCTCGGGTGAGTTTCAGATAGGCCACAGATTGCATCTTTTTTAACTTAGAGTCTGCTGGTGTTCTGTTCTGCAGGCTTCGCAAATGTGAAGCCAACATCGCAAATGCGAATAGTGCACTGGCTGGCAGTGCTCGCAAATGCGATCCTCCCTTCGCAAATGCGAAGTCCCTCCTCCTGCACAGTGATCACAAATGCGAAGTATTCTTCGCATTTCCCATGCAGGGGTGTTCACAATTGCGAACACTTGTTCACAATTGCCATGCCAACCAGTGGCCTGCACTGTACAAAATCGAGTTTTTACTTCATATTTCATATTTTCTCAAACTCAAACACTCTTAGGAGATTTCTCCAAGAACAAGACTCTTCCAAATCAGTTGTAAGTTGGGTTTTACTCATTTCCTTCCATCATTAACATCATTTAACATGTTTTCAACTTAAAATCAAAGATTTTCATGGGTGAAATTTGGTGAATTGGGTAGAACTTAGGTTTTTCATAAATTGGGATTCGAGTGGGTGATTGACCTCCGATTTGAGAGATTTTTTATGTCTAGACTCGTGAGAGTACGAGGGTTCTAAAAACGTAAAATTTACCTGACTCCGAGATGCTGGCCTAGGGGGTATTTTGGTCATTTCACTTAATTTCGCGCCGTAACCTTGAATTGAATAGTAGAATCAGTTGCATGAGATGTTAATTATGGTATGAAATTTATTTGATTAGATTCGGGCCATTTGGAGTCGTATTCTCGTGGCAAACGTATGGTTTCAGGTTGATTGCTATACTTCGGACCCGAGGTAAGTGTTCGGTCTAACCTTAGCTTGAGGGAATAAGAGTTGAGTATAGTTTGCTACTTGCTAATTGTCAATACGATGTATAGGCATGGTGGCGAGTATCTATACATTGGTGTCTAGCATGACCGTGAGTCCTCATATTGTGAATATTTTGATGTTGTGGTAATTTCCATGTTTAATTGAAAATTTCTATATATTGTGAAGAATATGTAGAGGGAATTGTATCCTGTAAACTCTGTTGGAGCATTGGCTCAAATTGTAACAAATAATGAAGAAATATGAGATAGTATGTCTTTGGAGCATTGGCTCAAATTGTGAATTGAATAACGAAGAGATATGAGATAGTATGTCTTTGGAGCATTGGCTCAAATTGTGAATTGAATAACGAAGAGATATGAGATAGTATGTCTTTGGAGCATTGGCTCAACTTGTGAATTGAATAATGAAGAGACATGAGATATTACATTCGTTGGAGCATTGGCTCAATTTGTGAATTGAATAATGAGGAAATATGAGATATTACATTCTTTGGAGCATTGGCTCAAGTGATAGAATAAACCACGGAAATGAAAGTGAAAGAAAGAGGAAGAATTACTAAAATATACCCTTGCCGGGTCATTGTTGCTTTTAATATTGTTCCCTTGCCGGATTTAATTGTTGAATTATTATTCCCTTGCCGGGATTTCTATTCCTATTCTCTCTACTCCCTTTCCCTTGTTGTGATTTC
Organism: Nicotiana paniculata; assembly: GCA_005239505.1. Taxonomy (NCBI): domain Eukaryota; kingdom Viridiplantae; phylum Streptophyta; class Magnoliopsida; order Solanales; family Solanaceae; genus Nicotiana; species Nicotiana paniculata. The sequence goes on along the minus strand of ML344795.1, from coordinate 10,356 downwards.
TGTTTGGGTGAGGAAGAGTGTTAAAGCACGAAGGGTGATGTCGTGCACAGTTATCTATTGTAAGGAAGAGTGTAAAGCACGAAGGGTGATGCCGTGCCATGATTCATATTAAAAGCACGATGGTTAATGCCGTGCCGATATAGTGAGGTAAAAGCACGAAGGGTGATTCCGTGCACCTGCCTTAGTGAGAATGAGAGTAAAGCACGAAGGGTAATGCCATGCACTTGTTTTGGTGAGTATGAGAGTAAAGCACGAAGGGTGATGCCGTGCACTTATTTATTCCCTGTTGTTATTCTGACACTAGTCAGTTACCTTGTTCTGTTACTTAAATAAGTGTTTTCTTTTCCCTTTTGTACTCTGGCATGTTTTCCCCGAAATTGTACTTAACTGTTTCCTTCCTTCCTTTATTTCTATATATACATTTATTTGAACTGCACAGGTTTATTTGATAGTCCAGTTCTAGCCTCGTCACTACTTCGCCGAGGTTAGGCTGGGAACTTACTCAGTACATAGGGTCGGTTGTACTGATGCTACACCTGCACTTCTTTATGTTGTGAAGATTACGCGACCGGACCCGGAGGACATCATTAGTGGGAGTGTCTTCCGGCTTATCATAGAGGCTTCAAGGTATACCCGCTGGCGTTCGTGGGCCTTGGCGTCCCTTCCATCCCTTTATCATCGATTCTGTCTTATTTTTCCTCTAGTTTCAAAGGCAGACATGTATTTCTTTTCAGACCCTTATTTAGCACTCTTAGACAGTTCGTGAGTTTGTGACTCAAGGTTTTGGGAAATTTACGTGTTGTTGTATTATGTTATCCTTATTTAGCTTGAAACCACATTTTTATTCCGCTGTTAAATAGTGAATCGTTTAGTTTATCCTATTAAATTGGTGTTAATTTGCTAGTTTATTTATATACGTTGTCTTGTCTAGCGGGTTCAACGCTAGACGCCATCACGGCCCGATGGAGGGATTTCGGGGCATGACAAGTTAGTATCAGAGCACTATGTTACTTAGGTCTCACAACTCACGGACAACTTGGTAGAGTCTGAGGGATCGGTACGGAGACGTCTGTACTTATCCCCTAGAGGATGCAAATTAGGATGACTACATATTTCTTTTCTTCTCTATCGTGCGCTATGATTCCGAGTACTGATTGAGTTTCTATTCTATTCTCTCACATATGGCGAGGACGCGTGCTTCCCTTCATTTTGCCCAGCAGCCTGACACTCCTGCTACAACTCCTACTCGGGGTCGAGGTCAAGGATGAGGCCGTTCTAGAGGCCGAGGTCGGGTTCAACCTAGAGCAACAGCCCCAGTGGAGGACCCTCAGGTCGAGTCTGACGAGGAGGTCCCAGTTCTGGCAGTCCCAGTTGGACCAGCTCAGGTCCCAGAGGGATTCATAGCTACCCCAGTGCTTCAGGACGCCCTTGTCCGTCTAGTCAGACTCATGGAGAGTGTAGCACAGACGGGTTTTCTTCCTCCTGCACCAGCCGTCTCTCAGGCTGGGGGAGGTGCCCAGAATCCTGCTACCCGCACACCAGAGCAGCTAGCTCCTCAGTTTCAGACTCCGGCACCTCAGCCAGCCGGAGTAGCTCAGCCGGGTTTTGTGGCACAGACAGTTGAGGGGGAAGCCATGTCTGCTGATGCTTTGTGAAGGTTGGACCGGTTCACCAAGCTATTTTCTACTACATTTACTGGTGCACCATCGGAGGACCGCCAAGATTTCTTGGACAGTTGCTATGAGGTCCTTCGGAACATGGGTATTGTGTAGTCCAATGGAGTTGATTTAGCTACATTCCGTCTTTCTGGTACCGCCAAGACTTGGTGGAGGGAGTATTGCTTGACCAGGCTAGCTGGGTCTGCATCATTGACTTGGGCTCAGTTCTCCGAGTTGTTCATGGAGAAGTTTCTACCGATTACTCAGAGAGAGGGTCTTCGGAGGCAGTTTGAGCGCCTCCTGCAGGGTTCTATGACTGTTACACAGTATGAGACCAGGTTCATTACGTTGTCCCGACATGCTATCATGATACTCCCCACTGATCATGAGAGAGTGAGGAGGTTTATTGAGGGTCTAGCTCGGCCTATTAAACTCCAGATGGCCAGAGAGACAGGCACTGATATTTCATTCCAGGAGGCGGCCAATGTGGCTAGGCGCATTGAGATGGTTTTATCACAGGGAAGTGGTTAGGGGTCTGACAAGAGACCTCGCTATTCCAGTCAGTTCAGTGGTGCCTCATCTGGAGGCAGAGATTCTTATGGCAGGGGCCATCATCCTAGGCCATTCCAGTCGGCGCTTCAGGTATCCCGCAGTGCACCATCAGCCCATGTGGGTGCACCGCTGCTTCAGAGCTTCCAGGGTGGCTATTCTGGTCGACTATGTCAGTTTCAGGGCCAGCAGCAGAGGGCTTGTTACTCTTGTGGTGATCCAGGGCATATTGTTTGGTATTTCCCTCGAGCATCAGGTAGTTCTTAGCATCAGGGTTCTCGTGCCATGGTACATGCACCAGGTGTTCCACAACATGCCCAGCCAGCTAGAGGTAGGGGTAGAGGTGCTAGAGGTGGAGCTCAGACCGCCAGAGGTGGAGGCTAGCTAGTAGCCGGCCTTCCTAGAGATGTGGTTCAGGGTGGTGGGGCCACCCCCGATGTTATGCTCTTCCAACCAGGCCAGAGGCTGAGTCTTCAGATGCAGTTATTACAGGTACTATTCGGGTTTGTGATAGAGATGCTTCAGTGTTGTTTGACCTAGGGTCTACGTATTCGTATGTGTCCTCTTATTTTGCACCATACCTGGTCATGCCTTGTGATCCACTGAGTGTTCTTGTTTATGTATCTATGCCAGTGGGTGATTCTATCGTGGTCGATCGCGTCCATCATTCTTGTGTTGTGGTGATTGGGGGTCTTGAGACCCGTGTTGATTTGTTGCTTTTAGGTATGGTCGACTTTGATGTTATACTGGGGATGGACTGGTTGTCCCCATATCATTCCATCTTGGATTTTCATGCCAAGAAGGTGACCTTAGCTTGCCAGATTTTCCCCATTTGGAGTGGAACGGAACTCCTGGTCATTCTACCCGCAGTGTTATTTCGTACGTGAAGGCTCGGCGTATGGTCGAGAAAGGGTGTTTGGCTTATTTGACTTATGTGCGCGATTCTAGTGTTGAGGTTCCCTCTATTGATTCGATGCGCGTGGTTCGTGAGTTTCCTGAGGTTTTCCCTTTAGACCTGCCAGGGATGCCACCCGACAGGGACATTGACTTCTGCATTGATCTGGCTCCGGGCACCCATCCCATTTCTATTTTGCCATATCGCATGGCCCAGCCAGAGTTGAAAGAGTTGAAGGAATAGTTGCAGGATTTGCTTGGGAAGGGTTTCATTAGACCCAGTGTTTCCCCTAGGGATGCTCTAGTGTTGTTTGTGAAGAAAAAATGATGGTTCGATGAGGATGTGCATTAATTACCGACAATTGAACAAGGTTAAAATCAAGAATAAGTATCCACTGCCGAGGATTGATGATTTGTTTGATCAGCTTCAGGGTGCCAGGGTATTTTCGAAGATAGACTTGAGATCTTGCTATCATCAGTTGAGGATTAGGGCATCCGATGTCCCTAAGACAGATTTTCACACTCGGTACGGGCATTATGAGTTCTTAGTCATGTCGTTTGGGTTGACGAATGCCCTAGTAGGTTTTATGGACTTGATGAACCGAGTGTTCAGGACATATTTGGACTCGTTCGTGATAGTCTTCATTGATGATATATTGATACTACTCCCGCAGTCAGGAGGAGCACGAGCAACATCTCAAAGTGGTTCTTCAGACTCTGAAGGATAGTCAGCTTTATGCAAAGTTTTCAAAGTGTGAGTTCTGGTTGAGCTCAGTTGCATTCCTGGGTCATGTCGTGTCAGCAGAGGGTATCCAGGTTGACTCGAAAAAGATTGAGGCAGTCAAGAACTGGCCTAGACCAACATCAGCCACAGAGATTCGCAGTTTCTTGGGATTGGCAGGCTATTATCGTCGGTTCGTGGATGGGTTATCATCTATTTCAGCCCCGATGACCAAGTTGACCCAGAAAGGTGCCCAATTCAGATGGTCGGACGAGTGTGACGAGCTTTCAGAGGCTCAAGACAGCTCTGACTACGGCATCGGTATTGGTTTTGCCCACAGGTTCAGGGCCTTATACGGTCTATTGTGATGCTTCCCGCATTGGGCTTGGTGCAGTATTGATGTAGGATGGCAAAGTCATTGCTTATGCTTTGAGTCAGTTGAAGATTCATGAGAAGAACTATCCAGTGCATGATTTGGAGTTGGCAGCCATTGTCCACGCATTGAAGATTTGGAGGCACTACCTGTATGGCGTGGCGTGTGAGGTGTTCACTGATCAAAGAGTCTTCAGTATTTGTTCAAGCAAAAAGAGTTGAATTTGAGGCAGAGAAGATGGTTGGAGCTGTTGAAGGATTATGATATTACCATCTTATATTACCCGGGGAAGGCCAATGTGGTGGCTGATGCTTTGAGTAGGAAGTCAGCTAGTATGGGCAGTCTTGCTTTTAATCCGGTCAGTCAGAGGCCGCTTGCTTTGGATGTTCAGGATTTGGCCAATCGATTTGTGAGGTTGGATGTTTCTGAGCCTAGTCGAGTGTTGGCATGTACGGTCGCTCGTTCTTCATTATTGGAGCATATCCATGATCGAAAATTTGATGATCCCCATTTGTGTGTCCTTAGGGACACGGTGCAGCGCGGAGGTGCCAAGAAGGTGACCTTAGATGATGATGGTATTTTGAGATTGCAAGGGCGAGTTTGTGTGCCCAGTGTTGATAATATTCGAGAGTTGAATTTAGAGGAGGCCCATAGTTCCAGGTACTCTATTCATCCAAACGCCGTGAAGATGTATCAGGATTTGCGGCAGCATTATTGGTGGCGTAGAATGAAGAAGAATATTGTGGCATATGTGGTGCAGTGTTTGAATTGTCAAAAGGTTAAGTATGAGCATCAGAGTCCTGGTGGTTTATTTCAGAGGATTGAGCTTCCCGAGTGGAAGTGGGAGAGGATCACTATGGACTTCGTTACTGGACTTCCGTTGACCCAGAAGAAGTTCGATGCAGTTTGGGTCATTAATGATAGGCTGACCAAGTCAACACATTTCATTCTTGTGGCAGTCTTCTATTCATCCGAGAGGTTAGCTGAGATCTATATCCGGGAGATCGTTCACCTTCATGGTGTGCCGGTATCTATCATTTCGGACCGGGGCGCACAATTTACCTCGCGTTTCTGGAGGGCAGTTCAGCGAGAGTTAGGCACCCAGGTGGAGTTGAGTAAAGCATTTCATCCTCAGACGGATGGGCAGTCTGATCACGCTCAACTATGTCTTATAAAAGACTAAGCGGGCATTGCAAATATAATCAGGGGTATTATGCCCAGAGTCGATCCCACAGGGAATTTACGTATCAATCAAGGATTTAGAATACACAACTTTTACTCAATCAATTCTCTCAAGACTTTTTAATATAAATTGGTGATGTTTTACTAATTCTACTGACAATAACAATAACTAACAATTACTAACAATGTGTTGTAAACAATTATGATAAAGGTCTAAGGTTATGGTTTCCCCCGTTGGTGAACTTACTTCTCAGATATTTCATATAACTTGATTAATTATTTCTATCAATCATGAACACTCTATCTACCATAAATCTCTCTCAAGTAATTATGATAATTTACTAGACGCACTCTCTCAAGTTACGCTAGCTAGATTGCATTACATTTCACTTTAGATTGCACCCGAGGTATCGTTATCTCTAATCCAACCTCTAAACCCTCGGTTATGACTTTCGTCTATACTCTAGGAGTGGTGTTGTTCAAACAATTACCTAAATATGCACTCTCTCTCAAGTAGATACATACTAAATAGGCACAGCTAATTGATGGCCATTCAATTAACTACAACAAGAACGTAGTTGAACAAATAAAGATTAATCAACCAATCAAAACTACATTAATAACACAATAATTTTATCCCCCAACGGGTTCCACCAAAATCCTAGATTAAGAAACTTAGCTACTCATATTCATAAGAACCAATTCTAAAATAACTTGCATAATTGAACTACAAAATAATGAATAAAAGCTATAAAAATCAATGTTTGCTTCACTGAGTAGTAATCCACAAGTTTTTCTTCACTTCAATGGCTTCCTTCCCTTCTCAACTTGTGTTTTTGGGTCTATTTATATGTTTGGGATAAACCCTAGACGTGTAGGAGACTTCTATTCCAATCGGGAAACACTTAAAACCTTTAAAACTCGAAATTGACCGGACCTCGGGACCTAGGCGTTTGGGCTCAAATGCCCCCTTAAAGCCAGGGCAGACTTGGCGTTAGGGGCCAAACGCCTCACTAACGCCCGGGTTGGCCTGGCTTTAGGGCCAAAACGCCCGGCTATAGCCCGGGTCACTCCTTTTAAACTCTTGAGCGTATTTTCGGCGTTCACGCATCCATTTAGCTCGGTTTCCATCTCCAATGCACCTACACATGAAATAGACTCCATTATGCACATAAAAAGTGTATTTTTATCATTAACGCACATAAAATATAAAGCATCTAACGTGTTAAACCATGAATTCTAGCCACACATCAATACCCCACACTTAAACATTTGCTCGTCCTCGAGCAATCAAACTACACTCATGTACACAACTTATTGAGCAAATCCCTTAACACCTTATACCAATAATTTTTAAAACATTTCAATCACAGAGGTGTGAGATCCTCGCCTCAATAGTCGACTCACATATACCATGCTTTATTCACAATCCACTCACTACTCTAACATAGAGGTCAACAACATTACCTTTCCTTCATGAATCATGTGCCCTCACCAAATCAAAGAGCTAGTTCCACACACAATGAAATTTAAGAACATTTAGGAACTCAAGATAGAAAGAATTCACTCACTCTCAGAAATAATATTCATATGCCACAAAAGATGCACCATAGGCTTGCCCGTCGTGTATTACTCTACTAATCGAGCTCATTCAGTCTTGGATCAAGTAGGACTATATTTGGTTGTAATGTAGGCTGCGGGACGGGTAGGATACATTTGGATATAAGAGTGACTACACCTCCCTAAGCACATTAATACATATACTTTCGCATTCAACCTCAAACTTATATTAAGCCAAACTCCACCTTCACATCAATGTTATTACCCCATACTTCTTTAAGCACAATTACATTAAGAGTCACCACATATACATTTTTCTTTCACAACAATACAACTATTTATTTTCTATTTTCTTTTTCTTTTTCTTTTTCTCTTTTTTTTTCTCAAGTGACTCTTACTTTTCAAAATAGTGCACCTTTCTCCTTATTTCAATTATTCCCCTCAAAAACCAACCTACCACCCCACACTTTAATTTTTTCCATATTTACTCACATTTCCAGTGCTTACGAGAGGTGACAAGGTTCAAATATATGATCGATTCAAACAAAGGGGTATGACTTGTAATGTGGTTGCCAAAGAAACAAGATTATAGGCTCAACGGGGGTAACTACGATACATAACAATTAGGTGGGTAAAATATATATATTTGGCTCAACAAAGAAACGCCTATATAACTTCCAAGACTGAACAAAATTACTATTTCGCTTTGCACACACACGGGGCAAGTTCTAGACANATTAGCACGTTTCGAGATATTGCTACTATTAAGCCCTCAACCATGTGATTCCTACTCCTAAAAATTAAAAACTACCTACACCCGGTTCAATTAAAAACCCTTGGAAAAGAACAGTGGTCCAAATAAAAACCAAGGGGGAATTACTACATTACCTAAAACAAAAAATCTTTTTGGTATTTTCGTTAGACTTACTTCCCTCAAGAGAATTGTCTAAGAAATCCATCATCGGGAAGAGTCTTTTTTTTTTTCTAAATTTTTTTTTTCTGTTTTGTTCTACCTAAAAGAAAAACTTAATAACAATAAAAGCTAAAACTACTAACAAGAAAGCACACTAAACACAACAAATCACAACAAATATGTACAACACCCCACACCTAAATCATGCAGTGTCCTCAGTGCATCACATATAGACAAAACAAGAAATAAAAGTAAGGTGCAAGAAACTCCCTGATCCAAGTAGCGTCGACATCCTTTCCATTAGTTTTGCTTTCCATGCTCCTTCGAGCATCCGCTTGAATCACTTTATGCCTCCATTTTGAACTTATGAATTGGATCCCAAGTTTTGAATCTGCTCTATGATCATGCTCCTGGGGTGGTGGAACAAATCTGCCTGGCCCAATAAAACAATGTAGTAATCTGCGCTTCTTGGCCTTTCGACGAAATGTGTACTCCTTACTTTCTGGCAAGAAGAATTCCAGAATATAGGCATCTTGTTCTTTATCCCTTAACTCCTCAAGTGGTTCGGATAACTCTTTTTGCATATCATCATCCAAACACAATGTGAAACAATGCTTGGAGTGTGTACCAACATCCTCAACACTAACGACACTAGATTCAACAAAGTATGTATCATCGATGTCCTTGGTTAACTCTAGTATCTTTTCTACCACATCAGCATCCTCCGATTTCAGTTCCAACCTGGGTGGTTCTTCAATAGATGGCCTGGCTGGCGGGTTCTCTCTTTCCTCTATGTATAGTGACTCAAACTCGAGAGCCTTTGGCCATACCCCTTTTTCCTCAAGTGCTAACACCCAATCTGCCAGTTCTTCACCGTTCATATCATCTAAATTCATCAAACATTCATCCAAAGGGTCCCCAACAATCAGGGATGCATCATATTTTTCTGAGATCACATTCACAGCATCAATAAGAGAGCAGTTGGCGAACTCACTAGGTCGCCTCATAGACTTCTGCACGTTGAAAGTGATTTCTTCATCATTGAGCCTCATCTTAAGTTCACCAGTCTCACAATCGATAAGAGCTCTGCCTGTGGCCAAAAATGGCCTTCCCAAGATTATGGGAATTTCCTCATCCACTTTGCAGTCTAATATCACAAAATCAGCAAGAAATACAAACTTCCCCACTTGCACCAATACATCATCCAGAATAACCGACGGTGTCTTTACCGTCCTATCAGCAAGTTGTAGCAGCATGGAGATGGGCTTGGCTCTACCAATCCCCAGTCTTTTATATATGGCCACCGACATCAGATTAATGCTGGCCCCGAAGTCACATAGTGATTTGGTGAAAGCTAAATTGCCAATGGTACAAGGAATTGTAAAACTCCCTGGGTCAGACAACTTTTCAGCAATAGGGCGCGTCACCACCGCACTACAAGTCTGAGTAAGGGTGACAGTAGCCAGATCTTGGAAGTCAACTTTTCTGGACATCAAGTCCTTCATCATTTTAGCGTAACCAGGCATTTCCTTCAACGCATCAATCAATGGGATATTTACCTGTATTTGCTTTAGCATGTCCAAGAACTTTTTGTACTGTTCATCCTTTTGGTATTTGGCCAGCCTCTGAGGGAATGGAGCTGGCGGTCTCTTTTTCCCAGTGATTTGGGACTTTTCTTTCTCAGCCACCACCTCAACTACCGGCTTCTGGTCTATCTCCACTTCTTTTTCAGTCTCACTCTGTGTAATGGGTTCTCCTTCAATAGGTTGCACTGTTACCTTGGTCAAGTTTATTGAATCATCAAGTTCAATCGGCATGTGTACCAGTGTCTCGGCCTGTCTGCTTTCATGAGCTCTCTCCAGTTCCAAGTTTAAGTCTCTGCCACTGCGGAGAGTCACTGCCATCAGCTGCCTTGGGCCCTGGTCCATAGGATTTACCTGAGTATCTGCAGGTAAAGTTCCAGGAGGATGATTTTTCACTGCCATAGATATCTAGCCCAACTGTACTTCAACATTTCTAATAGCTGCATTATGTGCATATACTCTCTCACTAATTTTGGCATTTGACCCAATAACCTGCTGCATCATAGCTTCTAACCTGGAAAA
>ML344793.1:1363-15649 GCA_005239505.1 Nicotiana paniculata | reverse complement strand
AATCAAGGGTATACACTCCCTGGTTGATGTTTTATTTTCCAATCAAGGGTATACACTCCCTGGTTGATGCTTTCTTTTCCAATCAAGGGTATACACTCCTTGGTTGATTTTCTTTTCCCGAAGCAGGCTATACACTCCCGTAGTCGATGCCAATCAAGGGTATACACTCCCTGGTTGATGTTTTATTTTCCAATCAAGGGTATACACTCCCTGGTTGATGTTTCCTTTTCCAATCAAGGGTATACACTCCCTGGTTGATACTTTCTTTTCCAATCAAGGGTATACACTCCCTGGTGGATGCTTTATTTTTCAATCAAGGGTATACACTCCATGGTTGATTTCTTTTTCCATCATAGGGTACACAATCCCTAGTTGATTTTATTTTGCAACATAGGGCTCCCAAGCCCTAGTTGATCCCGCTTTGAGATATAGGGTATCCACCCCCTAGTCCGCAGTAACTCCGGGTGCACCAGTCCCGGCTTTTCATTGCTTTCAATAATGAAGTAGCATAGAGTTTGTTACCATAACTCACGAAATTTTCCTAGTGAAAACTAGGGCTGAAAAATTTCATTTGTATATTTTGATTTTTGTGCAAATTACATTTCTAGGACATTGGAACTCAAGAAGACTAAAAAGAAAGAGTTTTTATCCAAAAAATAACCAAAAAAAAAGAGAAGATTGAATCCAAAAGTGCATAAACGGGGAAGATGTGGACTATTCAGGACGAGATTGAAGTCATCCGTCCAGTATATCCTGCTTTGATCCGAGGAACGATAAGACAAAACTAGCATCTTCGATTAACAAACACCAGGATCCAGGTCAGAGTCACCAAAAGATCAAGACTAAAGACCAAGTGCTAGATAGGAATCTTGTAATTTAGCAGCTGATAGGTTTTAGTTAGTCCTTCATTTTGTACTTGGGTGTAATAAGGAGATCAGCAGCAATAACAGCAGCAACCGCAGTGAAACCACAGTTACTCGGTAGTTCCAGCTACCAAAACCTCCAGAACTACACTGACCTGATTCCTTTATAGCCAAGGATATGTAGGCAACTTTTGAAGCAGGGTTCGGTCAAACTTTTCAAAACGCTTCACAATGGAGTATGTAAATGGGTAGAGTCGTTCATGACTGCTCACTTTGTCTTTTCCCGAAAACTCCTCATGTTCTCGAGAAAAGAGGGGCAGCTGTGAGCATGTGATTTTTACCCACCATATGCTCCTACAAATTCGATACAATAAATTAATTTTACAAATTTTTGTTGAATTTTAGTGATTAATTGTGAATTATTTTTGCATTACATAATCATAATTCATCCTATAAAATTGATAAATAATAATAAAAATGCATAATTAGGTGCAGAACCTTAATCATTTTTAGAAAATTACAAAATTTATCCTTCAAATAATTGCCAGTGTTAATTGATAATTCCACTTCTTTTATTTACTCGTTAACTAAATTTTTCTTTTCAATTAGATAAAAAATAGAATTAGAGCTAATTAATATACTATTTAATAATTGATGAAAAAAATACGATTAATTGACAAAATGTGATCTAATGATTAAATAATCAATTTAGTCATTTATCTAACGAATTATGGATTTGAGTATTAAATTAATTATTTTATTCTTAATTAGTTTATAATTTGACGAAAAATAAGGACATAATTAATTATCACATTTTTCGAATTTAATTAGAATTAGTGTTAATTAAATTAATTTAAGTTTAATTGAACCTAGAGTATCAAAATCGGACCTGGGCTAACTTGCCCAGGCCCAGAAAATAACTCACCTGCGCAGCCTAATAGCCCCTTTTACCCGGCCTGCCCCTACACTACCCAAAGGACCCCATTTCATCCCTCAAGCCCCCTAGTTGTTGGATCTTATTGATCCAACGGTCCGGAACTAAGAACCCCTACACTTTAAATTTGTCCTAACACGCTGCCAACCCCCTCAGAACTCACCTCCCAAACACCCACAGACCATCTCTGTCATCTGTCACTCTAACCCTTCGCAAACCCTAGCTGCCTCACCAGGTTCCGTCGCCTTCCGTCCACCGGACCACCTCCAAACCACCCCAACTTCTCACCAGACAATCCTCATCTCCCCCTTAACCCCGTCTCAACATGGATTTCCCCAAACAATCATCCGTTTGTGAGTAATTCCGAATCTAGCAAACTGTCAAAACCCTAGGACAGGCTGAAGATGATCCCAAGCGACTCTGTGACTCAAACTTACATGAGTCGATGGTTCTCGATAAGAGCCGTTGATTTATGTGAGTAAGGGTCACTTTTGAAGGTTGCCGAAGTCCGGCCAAACTCCGGCAAGTCGTCGTAGTTAGTCCAAACCCCTCAAATGGGTATCCCCCACTTCCTTTCTATGTGTTTCTTGATCGATAGAATGAATAGGCCGTAGTTTAATCACTGTTTTTCTTTATTGCATCACTATTTCTGATTTTTGTTTTCTTTTACCTGTTCATGTTTTCTTTTTTAGTTTAAAGTACCAAATGCATTTAGCTTAGGTTTTTATCACTATTTTGTATGATTTAACTGTTCAGGTTTAGTAATTTGTATAACCAAGATTAGCATTAGGTTTTTTTTGTTTAGTTTCCTTTCTCTGCAAATTTCCAGACATCTTTATGTTGGTGAATTCTGTCAATAAACGAGCATGAACAACTGATTGATTAAATCCCTGAATTCATATGTTGAAATGCTTGTAAGTAAACAGTCTCTATTAGTTGTTTGCTCGTATTTTGTTTGAGGTCGTCGTTTGATTTAGCCTTGATTTTGCTTCCTATGTTATTAGTCTCAATCAGATGTTAACTTCCAATTAATCATAGGTTAAATTTCAACTCTTAGGTTAGATTGGCATATTCAAGTAACTTAAACAAACTAATTCCCCCTAGGCTCAAGTGAAACTTAAACAGACTTTAAAGGAAACTGACTAAGTCTAACAACTTAGTTAATTCTCATTAATCAACCAAAATCCTAAACGATTTGAAGTCAGTTAGTAGTTAAGAACTTAATCAACCATCTAATCCTAGGTAAGATTAATTAGGTTTGATTAACTAAATGACTAATTAAGGGTAACTAACCCAGGTTAACAGTTAACCCCAATGAGCTTAACCCTAGCCAACCTAAGGATAATTCTAGAGACTTTAAGGGGTAATATAGGATTTTTAGCTAAAGAAATATCACGAAATCAGATATTTTAGGGATAAAAGGGTAATTTCAAGGGTTGGAATGTTCTGGAAGTTACAACTGTCCCAAAAGGATAGGGCTGACAGTTGTACCTGTACTATTTTCAGCCCAGTTAGATAAGGAATATGCTAATGAGATGCTACCCTAAAAAATCCCTAAAAATACCCTACCCTATTTTCTGAGAAGGACTTTTTTACAGAGGGATTTTAGACACATTACCACACTTGAACCTTAGATTTTAAGAAAGGGTTCTCCACAGAGAATTTACACACACACACTAGAAAATACTGCTCTGAACATATACCACTACTCTGAAAAATAGAGAGGACACTGAAAACATCAAAATTATTGCAAGAACATTCTGAAAAAATTGGTTTCTTTTTGGTTATGGCTTTCCTGGGAAAAAACTAATTTTCTTGTTGTCTTTTCATTCAATAATCTGGTTTATTCAAGCTGTTGTTTTTTGGGTATTCTTGTTGGTTTGCTGTTGTTCTGGTTGCTGTGTTGAGCTCGAAATTTCTGGCTTTTCTTGACCTTTATTTTGTCATATACCTTGTTATCTTATGTCTTAAGGTATGTAATTATATATCATATGAAATGGAATTCTTTGAATGAAACCTTGTTGGAATATCAATGTATACATGCTTTTAGTGATTATCAGAAGTTTCAGTTTTCTATGTGTTGGTATGCTTCTACTTGCTTGAAAAATCAGATTGGGTCACATTTTTGTTGGATTCAAATGTTGTATATGTGTACATACATTTGTGGCTATATGTTTAGTAATTCTAACCTCTATAGAGTATGAAACTGCATAAAACAACATTAGAGATGTGAATCTGACCACTAGTTAGGTCAGATTCACTCTAAACATGTACAGCTTGTGTTAGTTAATATCATGGTTTAGACATTTATCATGAGTCTTCTTTGGGGTCTGCTATGGAACCAATATTTTTATATATGAGTTCATTTTTTTCTAACCAAGCTATTTTTGCTAAAACTATTAAGGATATAAGAACCTTATGTTCAAACATAGCATTAGTGGAATTGAATCTGGCCCTCTAATGGTCAGATTCATTCCATAAATAATGCATAAAGTGTTATCTATGGTATTTAAAAATTACAAACAGAGGCGCAGGTGCTTTAGTCACAAGTGAACTCAAGAGGATTCAAGTCAAAGCACCCATCATTTAGAGTTGTATCTTTACTGTTTTTAGATCAAAAAAATTGTATTGTTACAGTTCAATACTGATGTGAAATGTATCTATAGACTCATTATTTCTTTTGTAATCATTGTAAACAAAAACTGGACGGTTTAATATATGTTATTTATTTTAATATAGAAATAGGCCAAACTGCTAAAAGTGGCCCATTAAGGCCTGAACTAGTTTGATCTTGGGATATTGGACCTGGGGGTGTAAAAGCTCAACTAATAGGCAGTGTATTTTCTAAACCTGCACAACCCAAAAATCTGATTAGTATATTTCGCTTAAAAGTTCAAATTATTCTCACATAATTTTTTATGTTACAACTAAACTAGTAGAAATGTCGATTATATTATAAATGGCTGATTATTTTTTTTTTACTTAAAATCGAGTTTAAAGCTTGAGTCTAATGAATTCTCAGCACAGTAGCAGGCCCAGTTCTTAAATCTGAAATCATATCTTTGAACATGCATCACGTGTAGTACAGCATTATAAAATAAAAAGGGCAGAAGGTTTAAACTTGGTTAAACTCTCATTCAGAATTTCAATTCAGATATATATGCAATTGTAAGGATGTTTGAATAACCTGTCGCCTTTTACATAAGTTGTTAGTTGAAATATGTTCACATGAATCAATTTTTGTACTTTTCAATTTCCTTCGTTTTAGCATGCTAGGATTGGCCTAAAGGTGTTTGCTAAAATTGGGCTAAAACATGGCCATAGCCCAAACACTTGTCCTTTAGGATAGTAAATCTAATTTCTAGATGGTTTTATACATATATTATAGGCTAAGGATACCTCTTTTAGATTAAATTACAAAACTTAGTAAAAATTCAAATATTGCTTCAAATGAGCCTTTTTGTGACTATACATAACCTACACTTGGTTGTGGCAACTCATGCCCCCTACTCTCACTTCAAACATTAATAAAATCACACGTAGCAATCATGGGTGCATTTCATGTGACGTGGATGCGATGTGTTCAAAAACAACAAGTGCACGCCATCGTGACTTGTTCTAAGATAAATCCATAAATATCCAAATTGGTGTATATACATATCCCATAAGTTAAAAAATACCTCTTTTAGATAAAAATTCCAAAACATAGAGAATAATTGAATATCGCCTCAAATAGGCATTTTTAACCGTCATGACCATAATCTTGACCATGTAATCTACACTCGGGAGTGGAAACTCATGTCCCCGACCCTAACTCAAAACAATAATAAAAATCACATGTTGTAATCGTGGGTGCATTTCATGTGGCGCGATTACAATGTGTCCAAAAACAAACAAGTGCACTCCATCGTGACTTGTTTCAAGATAAATCCATAAATACTAAAAGCGACTTAAAAATTAAAAAGGCTAAATGCACAATAGGCTAAAACATGTAAATAACCAGATAATTTAGGCCAAATATTAATAGCTAAGCGACCGTGCTAGAACCACGGAATTCGGGAGTGCCTAACACCTTCTCCCGGGTTAACAGAATTCCTTAGTCGAATTTCTGGTCGCGGACAAATCAAAACAGAGTCAAAATTTCCTCGGTTTGGGATTTTAAAACAAAACGGTGTCCCGGAGCATAGTCAAAAATCCGGGTGGCGATTCTGAAATAATAATAAGTCCCAAAACCGAATAATATCAACTTAATTTAAAAAACTCCCTTATTTCCCTCACCGGGTGAAAAAGGAGGTGTGACATCGTGCACTGTTTGCTATTATAAGGAAGAGTGTTAAAGAACGAAGGGTGATGCCTTGCATTGTTTGATATTGTCTCCCTTGCTGGGATGTTGAGAATACTGTTATTGGTCCCTTGCTTGGATTCCTATTTCTGTTCTGTTTACTCCCTTGCCCGTTGTTTGTGATTGTTGTTTTGGTGAGGAAGAGTGTTAAAGCACGAAGGGTGATGTTGTGCACTATTTGCTATTGTGAGGAACAGTGTGAAAGCACGAAGGGTGATGTCTTGCGTAGTTTGACATTTTGAGGAAAGAGTGTAAAGCACGAAGGGTGATGCCGTGCCGTACGATGTACCATTCTGTACCGATATTCATTGATTATACTATGAGGAAAGAGAGTAAAAGCATGAAGGGTGATGTCGTGCCATGATTTACATTGATTACATTATACATTGCATAGTGAGGACGAGAGTAAAAGAACAAAGGGTGATGTCGTGCCATGACTTACATTGATTACATTATACATTGCATAGTGACGAGAGTAAAAGCACGAAGGGTGATGTCGTGCAAGCTTGTGATTTCTGGTCCTTATTGATATTCTAACCTTGTTGTTCCTATCTTTGTTTAAGATTTCTTATATGAAACTGTTATCTCCCCACAGCATATTCCCCTTCCCTTAGTGATGGATTACTTCCTGTATTTCTTTTCCGTTGTTTATATATATATATATATATATATATATATATATTCGAATTGCACAGGTTTACTTGGTAGTCTGGTTCTAGCCTCGTCACTGCTTCACCGAGGTTAGGCTAGGCACTTACCAGTACATGGGGTCGGTTGTACTGATGCTACACCTGCACTTCGTTATGTTGTGCAGATTACGCAAGCAGACCCGGAGGACATCATTAGTGGGAGTTTCTTCCAGCTCATCCTAGAGACTTCAAGGTATACCCGCTGGCGTTCGTGGGCCTTGGCATCTTTCCCATCCCTATGCCTTCGTTTCTGTCTTGTTTTTCTCTAGTTTCAGAGACAGTCATGTATTTCCTTTCAGACTGTGTATTTAGCACTCTTATAGGCAGTTCTTGAGTTTGTGACTCCAGGTTTTGGGAAAATTATGCGTCGATGTATTATGTTGTCTTTACTTAGTTTTGAAAACCATATTTATTTATCTCCGATGTTAAGTTGTGAACAGTTTTTAGGTTATTCTGTTAAATCGATGTTTCCATGCTAGTTTAACTGTACACGTTGGCTTGTCTAGCGAGTTCAACGTTAGACGCCATCACGACCCGATGGTGGGATTTCGGGGCGTGACAAGTTGGTATCAGAGCTCTAGGTTTCTTAGGTCTCATAACTCACGGACAACTTGGTAGAGTATGAGGGATCGGTACAGAGACGTCTATATTTATCCCCCAGAGGCTGCAAAGTTAGGATGACTCCACATTTCTTTTCATCTCTGTCGTGCGATATGAATTATGAGTACTGATTAAGTTTCTATTCTATTCTCTCGTAGATGGAGAGGACGCGTGCTTCCCTTTGTTCCACTCAACAGCCTGACACTCCTGCTACAGCTCCTACGAGGGGTCGAGGTCGAGGACGAGGCCGTGCTAGAGGTCGAGGCCGGGGTCGGGCTCAGCCTAGGACAGCAGCCCCAGTGGAGGACCCTCAGGTCGAGTCTGACGAGGAGGTCCCAGTTCCGGCAGTCCCAATTGGACCAGCTCAGGTCCAGAGGGGTTCATAGCTACCCCAGTGCTTCAGGACGCTCTTGTCCGTCTAGTCGGACTCATGGAGAGTGTAGCACAGGCGGGTCTTCTTCCTACTGCACAGTCGTCTCTCAGGATGGGGGAGGTGCCCAGAATCCTGTCACTCGCACGCTAGAGCAGCTAGCTCCATAGTTTCAGACTCCGGCACCTCAGCCAGCCGGAGTAGCTCAGACAGGTATTGCAGCACCAGTAGCAGAGGGAGCAGCTATGTCAGCAGATGCTTTGTGGAGACTGGACAGGTTCATTAAGTTATTCACTACTACTTTTACTGGTTTACCATCAGAGGACCCCCAGGATTATTTGGACAGCTGCCATGAGGTTCTTCGGAACATGGGCAAAGTGGAGTCCAACGGAGTTGACTTCGCTACTTTTCGGTTATCTGGCGCAGCCAAGAGTTGGTGGAGAGACTATTCCTTAGCCAGACCAACCGGGTCTGCACCTTTGACTTGGACTCAGTTCTTAGAGGTATTTTTGGGGAAGTTCCTTCCCATTACTCAGAGAGAGGACCTTCGGAAGCAGTTTGAGCGTCTCCAGCGGGGGTCCATGTCTGTCACTCAGTACGAGACCAGGTTCATCACTCTAGCCCGACATACTCTTATGATACTTCCCACTGATCGGGAGAGGGTTCGGAGATTTATTGAGGGATTAGCTCGGTCTATAAGACTTCAGATGGCTAGAGAGTCAGGTACAGATATATTGTTCCAGGATGCGGCCAATGTGGCTAGGAGGATTGAGATGATTATGTCACAGGGTGGTGGCCAGGGGGCTGACAAGAGGCCCCGTCATTTTGGTCGTTTCATTGGAGCCTCATATGAGGGCAGGGATTCTTCAGGCAGAGTTCATCCTCCCAGACCCTTCCAGTCAGCTCTCCAAGTTTCCCATTGTACTTCAGGTGGTCGTGGTTATCAGACGCATTATTCTGATCAGCAGCCTTACAGTACGCCACCAGCTCCCATCAATGCACCGTCGCATCAGAGTTTCCAAGGTGGTCATTCAGGTCGACAGGGTCAGACTCAGTTCCCTTAGCAGTCGAGGTCTTGTTACACTTGTGGCGATCCGGGTCACCTTGCCAGATTTTGCCCTCGAGCACCAGGTAGTTCACAGCATCAGGGTTCTCGTGCTATGGTACAGGCACCGGGTGTTCCACAGCCTGCCCAGCCAGCTAGAGGTGGGGGTAGAGGTGCTAAAGGTGGAGGTAGAGGTCATAGAGGTGGAGCTCAGGCCACTAGAGGTGGAGGCCAGCAGCAGCCGGCCGTCCCAGATATGTGGTTCAAGGTGGTGGGGCCTAGCCCCGATGTTATGCTCTGCCAGCTAGGCCAGAGGCTGAGTCTTCAGATGCAATCATTACAGGTACTATTCGGGTTCTTGGAAGAGATGCTTAAGTGCTATTTGATCCAGGGTCTACGTATTCGTATGTGTCCTCTTATTTTGCACCATACCTAGTCATGCCTAGTGATCCACTGAGTGTTCATGTTTATGTATCTACATCGGTGGGTGATTTTATCGTAGTCAATCGAGTCCATCGTTCTTGTGTTGTGGTGATTGGGGGTCTTGAGACCCGTGTTGATTTGTTGAATTTTGGTATGGTCGACTTTGATGATATATTGGGGATGGACTGGTTATCCCCATATCATGCTATCTTGGATTGTCATGCCAAGACAGTGACCTTAGCCTTACCTGATTTGCCCCATTTGGAGTTGAAGGGAACTCCTGGTCATTCTACCCCCAGTGTTATTTCGTACGTAAAGGCTCGGCTTATGATCGAGAAGGGTTGTTTGGATTACTTGGTTTATGTGCGCGATTCCAGTATTGAGGTTCCCTCTATTGATTCGATACCCGTGGTTCGTGAGTTTCCTGAGGTCTTCCCTTCAGACCTACCGGGGATGCTACCCGACAGGGACATTGATTTCTGCATTGATATGACTCCAGGCACCCAGCCCATTTCTATTCCCCCGTATTGCATGGCCCTGCCAGAATTGAAAGAGTTGAAGGAACAGTTGCAGGATTTTCTTGGGAAGGATTTGATTAGGCCCAGCGTTTCTCCTTGGGGTGCTCCAGTGTTGTTTGTGAATAAAAAGGATGGTTCGATGAGGATGTGCATTGATTATCGGCAATTGAACAAGGTTATAATCAAGAATAATTATCCACTGCCGAGGATTGATGATTTGTTCGATCAACTTCAGGGTGCCAAGTTATTTTCAAAGATAGACTTGAGGTCCAGCTACCATCAGTTGAGGATTAGGGTATCTGATGTCCCTAAGACAGCTTTTCGCACTCGGTACGGGCATTACGAGTTTTTAGTCATGTCATTTGGGTTGACAAATGCCCCAGCAGCTTTTATGGATTTGATTAACCGAGTGTTAAGGCCTTATTTGGACTCGTTCGTGATAGTATTTATTGATGATATATTGATATACTCCCGCAGACTGGAGGAGCACGAGCAGCATCTCAGAGTGGTTCTTCAGACTCTGAAGGACAGTTAGCTATATGCAAAATTTTTGAAGTGTGAGTTTTGGTTGAGTTCAGTTGCATTCCTGGGTCATGTTGTATCAGCAGAGGGTATTCAGGTTGACTCGAAGAAGATTGAGGCGGTCAAGAACTGGCCTAGACCAACATCAGCTATAGAGACTCGAGGTTTCTTGGGATTGGCAGGCTACTATAGTCGGTTCATGGAGGGGTTCTCATCTATTGCAGCCCCGATGACCAGGTTGACCCAGAAGGGTGCCCAGTTCAGGTGGTCGGACGAGTGTGAGGCGAGCTTTCAGAGGCTCAAGATAGCTCTGACTACGGCACCGATATTGGTTTTTCCCACAGATTCAGGGCCTTACACAGTCTATTGCGATGCTTCCCGTATTGGGCTTGGTGCAGTGTTGATGCAGGATGGCAAGGTCATTGCTTATGCTTCGAGGCAGTTGAAGATTCATGAGAAGAACTATCCAGTGCATGATTTGGAGTTGACAGCCATTGTNTGGTTGGAGTTGTTGAAGGATTATGATATTACCATCTTATATCACCCGGGGAAGGCCAATGTGGTGGCCGATGCTTTGAGTAGGAAGTCAGCTAGTATGGGCAGTCTTGCTTTTATTCCGGTAAGTCAGAGGCCGCTAGCTTTGGATGTTCAGGCTTTGGCCAATCGATTTGTGAGATTGGATATTTCTGAGCCTAGTCGAGTGTTGGCTTGCACGGTCGCTCGTTCTTCATTATTGGAGCGTATCCGTAATCGGAAATTTGATGATCCCTATTTGTGTGTCCTTAGAGACATGGTGCAGCGCAGAGGCGCCAAGCAAGTGATCTTAGATGATGATGGTGTTTTGAGATTGCAGGGGAGAGTTTTTGTGCCCAATGTTGATGGGATTCGAGAGTTGATTTTAGAAGAGGCCCATAGTTCCCGGTACTCTATTCATCCGGGTGCCGCGAAGATGTATCAGGATTTGCGGCAGCATTATTGTTGGTGTAAAATGAAGAAGGATATTTTGGCATATGTGGCGCGGTGCTTGAATTTTCAACAGGTTAAGTATGAGCATCAGAGGCCTGGTGGTTTATTTCAGAGGATTGAGCTTCCCGAGTGGAAGTGGGAGAGGATCACTATGGACTTCGTTACCGGACTTCCGTTGACCCGGAAGAAGTTTGATGCAGTTTGGGTCATTGTTGATAGGCTGACCAAGTCAGCGCATTTCATTCCTGTGGCAGTCTCCTATTCATCTGAGAGGTTAGCTGAGATCTATATCCGGGAGATTGTTCGCCTTCATGGTGTGCCGGTATCTATCATTTTGGACCGGGGCGCGCAGTTTACCTCGCGTTTCTGGAGGGCAGTTCAGCGAGAGTTAGGCACCCAGGTTGAGTTGAGTACAACATTTCATCCTCAGACAGATGGAAAGTCCGAGCGGACTATTCATATATTGGAGGATATGCTCCGAGCTTGTGTTATTGACTTTGAAGGATCATGGGATCAATTCTTGCCTTTAGCAGAGTTTGCCTACAACAATAGCTACCAGTCGAGTATCCAGATGGCTCCTTTTGAGGCTTTATATGGTAGGCGGTGTCGATCTCCGGTTGGATGGTTTGAGCCGGGAGAGGCTCGATTTTTGGGTACAGATTTGGTTCAAGAGGCCTTGGACAAGGTCAGGATCATTCAGTATAGGCTTCATACAACTCAGTCTAGGCAAAAGAGTTATGCAGATTGCAAGGTTCAAGATGTGGCTTTTATGGTTAGTGAGCGAGTATTCCTCCGAGTGCCGCCTATGAAGGGCGTGATGAGATTTGGGAAGAAGGGCAAGCTTAACCCTAGGTTCATTAGTCCGTTTGAGATTCTTGATTGAGTGGGAGAGATGGCTTATAGACTTGCAGTGCCACCTAGATTATCAGCCGTACATCCAGTTTTTCATGTGTCCATGCTTCGGAGGTATCACGGCGATCCAGCCCACGTATTAGATTTCAGCACTGTCCAGTTGGACAAGGGCTTATCTTATGAGGAGGAGCCGGTAGCTATTCTAGACCGGCAGGTTCGTCAGTTGAGATCCAAGAGTTTCCCTTCTGTTCGTGTTTAGTGGAGACGTCAACCTCTTGAGGCATCGACTTGGGAGTCCGAGTCCGATATGTGGAGTCGTTACCCTCATTTATTCCCCGACTCAGGTACTTCCTTCTTCTGTCCGTTCGAGGATGAATAACTGTTTTAGAGGTGGAGAATGTGACGACCCAAAGGGTCATCACCTATTTTATTACACATCCCATACTTCTGAAGCCTTGAAAACCTCATCTGTAGTTACCTCAATTTGCGTGCATAGTCCGGACGCGTAACCAGACAGCTTAAATATGAAATTTTGTAAAAAATGCTAAAATTTGATATTAAAATGAATAAATTTGACTCCGATCAACATTATGGGTAAACGGACCCGTGATTTGACGGTCCCGGAGGGTCCGTAGGAAAATATGGGACTTGGGCATATACCCAGAATCGAATTCCGAGGTCCCAAACACGAGAAAATTTTTTTTGAGTGAAATTGTTTTTCTAAATTTTATAAAGAAATGTGAAATGGATATTGGTTAGAATGTGTTGGTATCGGGCCCGTATTTTGGTTCCGGTGCCTGGTACAGGTCTTATATGTGGTTTAAGATATTTCTGTGAAGTTTGGTTGAAATTGGACGTCGTTTGAAGTGTTTCGGACTTAAAACTCTAAATTTGAAAGTTTATGAAGTTTGAAGAAAACCTAGTGATTTTGAGGTTTGATTCTTTGTTTTTGATGTTATATTGGCGATTTGATCGCACGGTTAAGTTCGTAGGATGTTGTTGAGTTAGTGCATGTGATTTGTTAGGAGCCCCGAGGGCTCGGGAGTGTTTCGGAGGTATCTCGGAGTGATTTTGAACTTAGGAAGATTGCTGGTTTTTGGCTTCAGCAGTTGCAGGTCCATTTTTTCTTCGCGTTCGCGACGCCTCTTCCGCGTTTGCGAAGCTTTAACCTACTCCTTCATCACGTTCGCATCCATTCCCTCGCGAACGCGTAGGGTTATTTGACCCTGAGGGCTTAGCCCTCTTTTCCTCTTCGCGTTCGCGTACACTTGACCGCGTTCGCGTAGCTTTGCAGGTCTTCTACATCGCGTTCGCGTGATGTCCCACGCGTTCGCGTAGGCCGATTTCTGAACCCCAGCCTCTTTACTCTTCGCATTCTCATTTACCCTTTCGCGAATGCGACGGTCTGTCCAGTCTACCCTCCGCGAACGCGACCTCCTTTCCGCGAACGCGAAGGGCATTTTTGCCCAGTGGTATATAAATATTTCCAGAACAGTAGCTTCGGGATTTTTCATAAGTTTTCACGAAATTCATCTTCTCCAAGGTCCTTAGGCATCCATTGAAGCCATCCTTCATCAAAACTTCTTGGGTTAGTAAATTTTAACTCGTTTCCTTCATTTTTCATCTATATCTAATGAATTCCTAAGCCTAAAACATGCAAATTAGAGTAGAAAATTGGAAATTTGGGTAGAGTTAGGCCCTTTTGAATTTTCTTGATTTAGACCTCATTTTGGGGTCGAATTTGAAAACAAATTATATATTCGGGCTCGTGGTTGAATGGGTGACATGGTTTTGGTCCGAGCCTCGTGTTTGGACCAAGCGGGCCCGGGGTCGAATTTTATTATTTTGAAAGAATGCATGGAAATGGGTAATTAGGCTATGTAATTGAATTATTTAATCCTTAGATATACTTGAGTTGATTATTCCTAGATAATACCATTCCGGAGTTGAATTCTAAAGGAAAGGCGGTGTTAGAGGGTTGATTGCTATATTTGGGACCCGAGGTAAGTGTTTGGTCTAACCTTAGCTTGAGGGAATAGGAGTTGAGTCTTATTTGCTACTTGCTAATTGTAGAGTACGATGTATAGGCATGGTGACGAGTATCTATACATTGGTCTCTAGCATGACCGTGAGTCTTATTATTGCGAATATTCTGATTTGGT
>ML344792.1:0-30649 GCA_005239505.1 Nicotiana paniculata | reverse complement strand
AAGAACAATTCAAGCTTCAAACTACAACGTTCATGTAGCACCCAAAAACTCTAGAACTAATAAACTATGAAATTAAAGGAAGAGAAGAGAAGAAAAAATAGGTAGAAGCCTCCTTCAAGCGTAGTGTGTGTTCCTCCACGTGAATTCCCCTTCCAAGTATCTTCGCCTCTTCAAAAATAAGCTTAGACTTGCTTTTATACGTATTGGGTAGGTTTAGGGCCGAAAACCGTGTCCCAGGTAAAATAGGTCAAAAAACTCATCACCGGCGCCCTGGCTAGCGCCGGGCGTCCACCAGGGCGCTGCCCCAATTTTGTGTACTGCCTCCAGCGCCACAGGTAGGGCTGGGCGCTGCCTGTGGCACCCAAAATCGCCACTTTGCCCGGTTTTTGCGTTTTCGTTCGTTTTGGCTCGCATTTCGCCCCCGATTGATCCCGAATCATTCCTAAACATAAAAACACTTCAAATTAATATAAATCATCACATTTAACATCTAAAACTCACGAAGAAAAAGTAAAACACGAGGCGATATACATAGAAATATATACACTTTAAGCTAAATATCAGGCTGCCCTTTTAACTTCTCCAACACGCTTAGGTAACACCTATAAATACTCCAGTCCTTCACTTCTTATACTTTTAATTTCTACAACATCTTCAAATCCTACCTAATTTTTCTCTGCATTCACCCTTTCTTTGTGTTCATCCCTTAACCTGTTTCTTCTTCTTATTCTGAAATTTCACAAAAAACATGGCAAAAACTTCTAAGACAGTTCCCCAAAAAGAGAAAGCCCCTTCATCATCACGCTCATCTAAGAGCAAGACGGTAGCACCCCCTCGTGTCAAGAAGTGTACCCCTGGGCCTTGTGAAACATCTTCTGATTTCAAGGTCGAAAAACCTTCCTCGGTCGCGGGACAATGTGAACCCATGTCTCCATACATTAGTCTGATAACCGACACCGACAAAGTGAAGGTTGATTGCCGCTGGGGGAATGCGGTACAAGTGGATATCCATTCACCTGAAGAGGACATAACCACTTACAAAGTTGGTTTCCTCAGCGTATACATATATCTGTTCACCCCAGGTACACTAGAACCTTCTTTGCCACCAATTGATCCATTGGACCTCGATTTTTTCTGACAATATCGGGTAATGCTCGGCCAAATCTATCCTGCCTTCTGGCAAATTGTTTACCTTATTAGGCACTTTTCGAACATGGTCGAGGGGATGCCTTTCACCCTCGACCATCTGATTAAACTGTACATCCCTCGCCTCTATCGAGGTGGCCTGGTTAAACTACAACGTCGATCTTCAAAGTCTTTCTTTGCTAGCATCGACGAGGATAAGGACCGAGGGTGGATGAGTCGCTTCATTCGAGTCAGAACCTCGGACTTGATTCCTCCCGAGAAAATGCCATTCCCCGAGGAATGGAATATGAATTGTAAGTGTTAACTCATCATGTTTCATTAATTAAATGTTTTTTCTTCCTTTTGAACTAACTCCCTTCCGATGATGCAGTTGTCGAGTGGTACCCCGGTATGGTAAAGGACCTTCCGAGCTGGATTCGACAACTAGATTCCACTTCCACATACGTTGAGCGCATCTGTCACGACTTGGCTAGAGGCCGATGGGAGGCCAAAAACCATGGTGAGTTTTTATTGCTGTCGTATTTGAATTCCTTAGTGAAAATATCTCTTGATGGTACACTTAACCTTTGTGCTTATGCAGGCCTTGGAGAAGCTGTTTCAATGAGGTCTCCCCCACCTGGCGAGGTAGATACCCAAAACCCTGCCAAGGACAAGAAAAGAAAGGAAGGGCCACCGACTGAGTCCCCGAAGCCTAAGAAAATCAAAGCTCGAAAATCTAAGGTCGATACGGTGGCCTTAGCTCTAGAAGCTGTCGAGAGTCTTCATGTTGATGACGAAGAGGATGATCACTGGCCGTTAGTGATCAAAAGAAGAGGGAACATCGATGCTTTAAAGGCTGCTGAGCTGAAGACTGCTGAACCAAAGGTCGTCGAGGCGGTCCAAACTCGAGATGAGGAAATTTTCAAGGGGGGCTCGAGCCAAGTCCCCGATTTGACAGTGACCAGAATACTCCTTGTGCCGAAGGGCACTCAGCCAATGAACTCGGAGGTCCCACCCCTGAAGCTCCTCGAGGGCGTGAGAAGGCCTTGAGTGAGCCAATCAGGGTCATTAATGTAGACGACTCTCCAAGCCCGACATTTTCTGCAGGGCAGATACGGGATGCCCGAGATATGAAGACTCCCGACGTGGAGGCATCCCACGGGGAGAATGATATATTTGAAGAGTGCTTCGTCAGGGTTGAGTAAGGCCCCGACCTCAACGCTGCGTTTATCTTCGAAGAGGATGATAATCTTCGAAAGCACGTATACTTCTTCCTTTAACAACTATGTTTGGGATTTGATTTGTGCCTTTCTAACTTCCTTACTTTGTGACCAGACTGTGATGCTCTACGATCAGGCTTTCTCCAAATCTCGGGCTGAGCTTGCCCGGTGTGAAGAAGAGCTTAGGAGGCTGATGCGGGAACACGATGACCTCAAGGCCCTCTATGTCAGAAAGAGGGGGAACTTAATGACCTTCGAGCTCGTTCGGAGAAGGTGTCTCAAGAACGGGCCGATTTCATCGAGCAGATAACATAGTCTTTACGGACTTGTTTTATGTTTTACTTACTTTTGGTGTTCTAACGTTGCAGCTTGATTTTTGCAGCTCAAGCAGAAAAATGATCTGGTGGGGGGTCTTGGGGAGGAGCTTAAAGTTAAGGATGCTGAAATCCTTGGGCTGAAAAAACACATGGATGAGGTAACCTCCGAGAAGGACACTCTTCGGGAGAAACTGACCTCGCTTAAGCATCAACTTCAAGGTGCAAAGGGAGAAAGCCGTAAATATAAGAAGCTTAATATTGAATCGGCTGCGAGTTGTCCAAAATCAAGTCTGAAGCTGATGCACTCATGTCCTCATATCGGACTGATGCCGCTGCTGCAAATGCTCGGGCTAAGAAAGTATCTGCTGAAGCCGAGCTCAGGCTAACTCGTGCCCTCGACCATGCTCGATTTGAATCCTGAAGGCAGGCTCTCGAGGAGATACATGCCAAAGGTTTTGATCTTTCTGTCGAGATCGAGAAAGTGAAGGCCTTAGAAGAAAAATTGGTTGCGCTGATCACTCCCGACGAGGATTCCGTTAGCGGCTTGGAGAGTGGTGAAGACGAAGTCCCCGAAAGGGAAGAGTCCGCCGATGATCAAGGGGCCGAGGGTCAAGTCGTCATGAGTGCAGCTCCTGAGGGGACTTCCTCCAATAGAGTGACCCCGACAGAGGATTAAACTTCTATTATTTTTCCTTTTTTTTGTAAGGGATCCATGTGGGAGCTTTGTAAATATACTTTTGTGAACACCATTTGGATATATAAAAGGATCTTTTTTTTTCGTTCTTCGTCTTTGTGTTAATTTCCATTTTGCCTTTGTCTTTGCTTTTGAGATTGCCATTGTTGATGATCAGTCCGGTGTATTGGACTTAGAATATAAAACCCTTAGGTTTTCGTGCTTTGGTTGATGACTGATAATAAGTGACCACTTAGGGTCCGATCTTCGAGCTAAGCTTTAGCTTGGGACTTTCGAGTCCGAACTTAGGTGAGGTGTCAGGCACAGTGTGCTTGGACCTTTAAATTCTTTAGGTATCGACCCTTGGGTTTTAAAACATCGGCCCTTAGGCTCTTTTCAAGTTGGCCCTTAGGCTCTTTAGATTGGCCCTTAGGCTCTTTAGGTTGGACCTTAGGCTCTTTTTAGATTGGGTCCATTCGACCTCTAAAATGGCTACAACTTTCTACCATTCTAGCTAAAGACTTTTAAAAATTTTGTTATGCCTTGGCATGTTTTTATATTCGTCCGACTTTTTGACGGTTCGATTGATAAGAACCTCGATTACAAGTCGATGTGCGACGATAATTGAGTACCTCGTGAGGTTCTTTCGAAGACTGATTTTTTTGAAACCTCAACATTGTTCGGAGCTGATATTATCGAAGCCCCTTTGCTTATGCCGAGGGTAGCCTGATTTAATTGGTTTTTTGAAGTATTTGAAGGCCCTTAGTTTTATGGCGGAAGTCGGACGTCTCCGAGCCGCATTATTTTGGTCGTAGCCTTTTCATATGATCGTAGTCTTTATATTTGGCCGTAGCCTTTATATTTGGCCGTAGCCTTTAGTCCCCGGGTGAGATGGCCTCGGCCTTAATATCGAGGGTATGCCTTTTTAAGGGTCTTACAAGTTCGAGTATATAGCCTTGGCCTTAATATCGGGGGATTGACTTTTTTAAGGTCTTGTAAGTTCGGATATGCCTCATTGAGGTCTTATAAGTTTGAGTATGCCTCATTGAGGTCTTATAAGCTTGAGTTTGATTTTTGCCTTATTGAGGTCTTATGAGTTCGAGTTTTTGATGACTCGATGTGTTAACTGTCGAGGACAGTCCCCGAGTGTTCGGGTGTATTTGGCCCTTGAGCCGTTTAATGAAAATAGTAGACTTCTTTGAGGCACAAAGTGTTTTGATGTAATAAGAATGCTTCTTCAAATTATTGATACATGCGTACATGTTTTTTCCATCGGGGACTAGACTATTCTACATGGACACGGTTCATTTGACCGTTTGGCCCATTACAACATTCTCTTATCGAGGCCCTCTTTGACATAACTTGCTTTCTTCGAAAAAGTAATCTCCGAGGGTGATGCCCCCCATTATTTGAGGTTGATAGAAAAGAAGCCTTGAATACTTGTTGAGTTTTCCTTAGGTAGAATATGGGTGTTTCCTCGTTAAAAACCTTGCCGGTAAAACCCATTTGGGATAAAACCCGATCTAAGGGAAAAAGAGTTCAACGCATGCTTTAAAACCCAAGGTCTTCGAGTTGAAGGGTGTTTCGATATCTCCAATCGAACACCTGTAAGGAGTTAGTATGAAATATAAACTGAAGCAGGAGAAGGTTATACCTTATCAATAATAGTGTCTGAGCAGTGATATGTTCCAATTGCTTGGTAGTTACTCGCCTTCCATAGTGCTAAGCTTGTAGGATCCTTTTACTACCCCGAGGACATGGTACGGTCCTTCCCAACAAGAGCCTAGTTTCCCTTTATTTGGGTTTCGAGTGTCGAGGGTAATTTTCCTTAGAACCAAGTCCCCCATTCCGAAGTATCGAAGGTTTGTTCTTCTATTGTAGTACATTTTGATCCTTTGTTTTTGAGCGGCCATTCGAACCAGTATGGCCTCACGCTTTTCACCTCGTAGCTCGAGGGAGGCGTTCATGGCCTCGTTGTTTGAGTCCTCGATGTCATGCTAAAATCTGTTGCTCGGTTCCCTAACCTCGACTGATATTAATGCCTCGTACCCATATACCAAAGAAAACAGGGTCTCCCCTGTGCTCGACTTCGAAGTTGTCCGATATGCCCATAGCACCTCAGTAAATACTTCTCTCCATTTCCCCTCCGCATCATCTAACCTCTTCTTCAAGTTTTGGATGATGGTTTTGATTTTATCGGGGTTAACCTCGATCCCCTTGTTTGACACCATGAAGCCCAAGAATTTGCTTGAGCCGACTCCGAAAGCACACTTCTCGGGGTTGAGTTTCATGTTGTACTTTCTTAAGATGTCGAACGTTACCTGCAAATGGATCAAATGGTCTCTGGGAAGAGGGACTTGACTATCATGTCATCAATGCAAACTTCCATAGACTTTCCTATTTTATGTTCGAACATCCTATTAACTAGGCGTTGTTATGTAGCTCCTGCATTTTTTAGCCCGAAGGGCATTACATTATAGCAATATGTTCCATACTTCGTGATGAACGAAGTCTTTTTCCTGGTCCTCCAGGTTCATTTGAATTTGATTGTACCCGGAGTAGGCATCGAGAAAAGTAAGGATCTCGTGGTCAGCCGTAGCATCGATTAGACGGTCGAAGTTTTGTAGTGGGAAGGAATCTTTAAGGCATGCTTTTTTCAAATCTTTGAAATCTACACACATTCTCAGTATATTTCCCTTTTTAGGGACTACTACTACGTTAGCTAGCCATTGGGGTATTTTACCTCCCTAATGGAACCTATTTTGAGAAGTTTTGTTACCTCATCTTTGATGAATGCATGCTTTACCTCGAACTGAGGTCTCCTTTTTTGCTTCACCAGTTTGAACCTGGGGTCGACACTTAGTCGATGGGTGGTTATCTCCGGTGGGATCCCTATCATATCTAAATGGGACCAAGCAAAGAAATCAATGTTGTCAATAAGAAATTGAATGAGTTTCTTTCCTGAGTTCGGGGGTTAATCACGTTCCTAGGTAAACCTTTCGTTCTGGAAGATGCTCGATCAGTACGGCTTGCTCGATCTCTTCGACTGTGGACTTCGTTGCATCTGACTCCTCGGGGGCAACGAAGGCTCGAGGGGTGAGTAAATCTTCTTCTTCATCCTCGACCACCTGTTCACCGATCACCTGTCCCTCAGGTTCAACTGAAGGTATAGAATGTGGTTGCTATTTGGCTACTTGCTTGTCTTTTGAATTCTCTGAGGTGGATGGCATCGATATTGGTGCCATGTCGTGCACCGTGAACATCTCCTTAGCTGCATGTTGCTCTCCATACATTGTTTTCACCTCGTCCTTTGCTGGGAACTTCATCATTTGATGAAGAGTTGATGGCACTGCCCTCATGTTATGAATCCATGGCCTTCCAAGTAAAGTGTTGTACCTCATGTCACCTTCGATGACATGAAACTTGGTGGCTTGTATGGTTCCGTTCACATTGACTGGGAGGATGATTTCCCCCTTTGTTGTTTCA
Source organism: Nicotiana paniculata (assembly GCA_005239505.1). NCBI lineage: Eukaryota > Viridiplantae > Streptophyta > Magnoliopsida > Solanales > Solanaceae > Nicotiana > Nicotiana paniculata. Next base: position 23,828 of record ML344792.1, on the reverse strand, counting down.
CTCGCCATGTTGAATCCATTCAGGACTCGAGAGGTGGGGATACCTTGGTCGAGCAACTCGAGCTGCTCCACGACCCTCAACCTGATTATATTGGCCGAACTACCTGGATCCACGAGCACACGTTTAACTTGAACTTTATTTAAAAGGAAAGAAATTATCAGTGCATCATTATGAGGCCGAGATAAGGCCTTGATGTCTTCCTCACTGAATGTAAGAGTATCTTCGGGAATGTAGTCCCGAGTCTGTTTCTCCCTTGTGATGGATACTTTTGTGCGTTTGAATATGGGTCCCTGTGGGACGTCAAATCCTCCGATGATCATGTGAATGACATGTTGGGGCTCTTCTGGTTCATTCTTCCTATTTGCATCTCTCTCTCGAAAATGGTTCTTGGCCTAGTCGCTGAGGAACTCTCGAAGGTGCCCCTCATTGAACAATCGGGCTACCTCTTCTCGAAGCTGCCTGCATTCCTCGGTCCTATGACCATGAGTACCATGGTACTTGCATATTAAGTTGGGGTTCCTCTGGGAAGGATCTGATTGCATGGGCTTGGGCCACCTGGTAACTCTAATCTTGCATATGGATGATACAATGTCTGAGGCATCGATGTTGAAGTTGTACTCTGACAATCGGGGTGCCTCCAACGGTCCCGAGTGCCTGTCGAACCCGGTTCTGCTCATGAGTCCCCGGGAATTTTAGCCTCAATCCGCCCTTAGATCATTTCGAGGTATATTACGCCTCGAAGTGTTTCTTCGATCTTCAATGTATGGCTGATACCTTTCCTTGTTTGGTCTCGGCTCCATTTCAACACTTCTTGATTCCTTTGCTAGTAGCCTGCTTGGATACATCAAGCCCGAGGGGGCTCCCAATTGGTCGTCCTCGACCCTCATTTTCGATTGGTACATGTTGTGTACATCCGCCCAAGTTACGGCGGGATACTCGATCACATTCTATTTTAGCTGCTTCGAAGCTATCGAGCTTTGTTCGTTCAAACCCTGAGTGAAGGCTTGCATGGCCCAGTCATCGGAGACTGGTGTTAATTCCATTCGCTCCATCTGAAAGCGGGATACGAACTCCCTTAGCATCTCGTTCTCTCTTTGTTTGATTTTGAAAACATCGGACTTCCTCGTAGCAACTTTTATGGCACCAGCATGTGCCTTCACAAATGAGTCTTCCAACATGGCAAACGAATCTATTGAGTTCGGGGGGAGGTTATGATAACACATCATGGCCCCCTTGGACAGTGTTTCTCCAAATTTCTTCAACAAAACAGACTCGATCTCGTCATCTTTTAAGTCATTCCCATTTATATCACAAGTATATGTTGTGATATGCTCGTTGGGAACTGTGGTCCCGTTATATATTGGGATGTCACGCATTCTGAACTTCTTCGGAATGCTCTTCAGGTCCGCACTCGATGGGAATGGTTTCTACACGAACTTCTTCGAATCCATTCCTTTCAAGACCGGAGGTGTTCCCGGGATCTGGTCGACCCTCGAGTTGTATGTTTCCACTTTTTTATCGTTGTCCTCTATATTCTTTTCTCCTGAATCGATTCTCTTGATGAGTTCCTCGAGCATCCTCATGATAGTGGGGTCTGTTCCTGACCCATTATTGCTCGACCTTTCTGGTGTTGGCTCAACTCGAGGAGTTGTGTCCGGTCCTGCTGTGCTCGGAGTCTTTTGCTGACTCTGCAATTGAGCAATAACAACTTGTTGTGCTTGCAACATCTCAAAAATTACTTGTAGGCTGACTTCATCTCGAGCATGTGTTCTTTATGTGTCGGGTTGGATCCCTCCGTGTATGCTCCCTTCAATATCAGTGGCCAAATCGACGTGCACAACAATATGAGAACCAAAGTCGTATGGGATAGGAGCTGGTGCTACCCCAGGGTTGAGCGGTGGTACACCGGTCCCAGAAGCTGCCACACTATTTTCCCCAAGGAATCCAACGCCATTGTTTCCGTGCTCGGATGCGTTTGCAGTGTTAGACATATTTTGACACAAGAAAAAGTGTGATAAATAACTTGTGTCATCAGAAAACTAGCACCAAAATAATCATTATTATCTTTAGCCCCACGGTGGGCGTCAAACTGTTTACCTAGAAAATGATATTAACAATCAAATATGATTTGTGGTTCTAAAAATATGTAATTTATTCTAATACTAGTTAATAATCAAGAAATATTTAGTGTAAGTAAGAAAAATGTGATAGCCAAACCAATGTTGTCAAAGGGCAGGAGGCCTCGAGTTCGATAGCCTCGGGGGTCTCGAGGTCGGTCGATGGCAGTAAATTATGAGCAGTAAATGAAGAATAATAAAGCTGGAGAATAATGTTGAGCACGTTAAACGAGAAAAGCATAGTAGAATGTTTTATTTTTTGAATTGTCTCCCATACAAATGATTGGGGTCCCCTTTATATAGGAGGGAAAAACCCTAATATGGTACATTTCTAATTATGACCAAGAATACTATTGGTACAGCTGTATAACGGCTTAGTACGGAGTTGTACTATTTCTTACAAATCCTATCTGTCCTAACCACGTGTCCTTGGGGATTTCTCGCTTTTTCTTGACTGACATCGATTTTGCGCTGCCTCGAGGTAGGCCATGTCGGGCCCCCGATATATTCTCTCGAGGTGTGCATTCTAAGATCGAGCTTGATCCTTTCTTCGAGCCTTCCGAGCTCGGGTTCGACGTAGCAAAACCTCGAAATAGGACTCCCCGATTTCGGCTGTATACAACGAGGCTGATAAGAAGTACATGGATCTGCATACAAAACATATGAAGAAGAGTAGCATGAGTACACCACAACAGTACCCGATAAGTGCCAAGCCTAACCTCGGTAGAGTAGTGACGAGGTCAGGTCCGAGCCCTACTAGGACATAATAATAAAACAGAAGATATAATAAGCTGAAAAGACTAAGAATTTTTAGAAAAATTAATTCATGGTGGAATAACAACACAACACAATGAGGTAAACGACAAGGGCACTCCCAAGATACCGTCTCGTATCCCAAAAGTAAATACTCAACGGGGGATCTCCCGAGATACCGTCTCGTAGTCCCAAAAGTAAATGTGCAAGGAGATCTCCCGAGGTACCGCCTTGTAGTATCAAAGTAAATGTGCAGGGGGATCTCTCGAGGTACTGCGTCGCGGTCCCAAAAGTAAATATACAGGGGGTATCTCCCGAGAAACCATCTCGTAGTCCCAAAAGTAAATATGCAGGGGAGATCTCCTGAGATACCGTCTCGTAGTCCCAAAAGTAAATATGCAGGGGGATCACCCAAGGTACTGCCTCGTAATCCCAAAAGTAAACACACGGCTCAATTCGGTGGAAAACAGTAATTAATAGCAAGATTTCTACAGGTAAGGTTGATACAAATCAAGAAAAGACAGGAATTCAACTAAAATATGTTGCACGGATTTTAAATAAGCATTTAAGAGGCGTAGACATGTGATATTAGACTAAACAGGATAACCACATATGCTGGTATAACTCATTAAGATGTAACAGGCTACTACTCAGTGAAAAATAAAATTTTATAACAATTAGCTCGTGTACGCAATTGTCACCTCGCGTACACGGCGCTCACATTTCACAGAAATATCACAATAGGACCAAATCCTAAGGGGATTTCCCCACACAAGGTTAGGCAAGCCACTTACCTCGAACCAAGCTCGATCAATCAATAAGAATGCCCTTTCCTCGATTATCCGACTCTGAATGGTCCAAATCTAGCCAAAAATAATTACATACCATAGATACAACTATAATAGACTAATCTAATTAATGAAATCAATATTTTAACAAGAATTTCAAAATCGCCCCAAAAAGCCGACTCGGGCCCGTGTCTTGGAATCCGATAAAAGTCACAAAATACGAACACACCTTCACCCACGAGTTCACTCGTACCAAAATTACTCAAATGTGATGTCAAATCCCAATCAAAACTCAAAAATTTGATTGAAGAACTTTCCAACTTTCCCCCCTAATTTCTCAACCCAAATCCTTAATTAAATGATGAAATAAACTATAGATTAATGGAATATAACCATAAATGAGTTAAGAATCATTACCCAATAGCTTCCTCTGAAAATCCCCCAATTATCGCCTAAATCCGAGCTCTCAAAGTTCCAAAATGAAAATGAGATCAAACCCTCGAAATTTTCCCTTTTCTGCCCCGATCTCGCACCTGTGGATACTCAGTCGCACCTGCGACGCAACACCTGCGGAAAAACCATTGCAGGTGTGCATTCCACTTATGGCTGTTTCCGCTTCTGTGGATCAGGGATCGCACCTGTGATCCCGCTTCTGCAGAGACCCTTCTGCTTCTGTAATCCCAAAGCCTCCCAGGCCTCTCCGCTTCTACGTTCATCCTTTCGCAGAAGCGACTCCGCTTCTGGCCTTCATGTCGTACCTGCAACCACAGTCCAAGCTCTTCCAGACCCCACCTGCGATCCTCCTCTTGCACGTGCGTGTCTGCACCTGCGGCCAACCCTACCGCAGGTACGATGACACCAGAAGTTGAAAAAAAGCTTCAGCACTCATCCCAAGTCCAAAATGAATTAGAAAATGATCCGAAACACACCCGACGCCTGGGACCTCAACCAAATATACCCACAAGTCCTATAACACCATAAAAACTTAGTCGAGCCCTAAAATCACATCAAACAATGCTAAAAATACGAATCAGCCTCCAATTCAAACTTAATGAACTTTGAAACTTCAAATTTCTACAACTGATGCCAAAACCTATCAAATCACATCCAATTGACCCCAAATTTTGCATACAAGTCATAATTAACATTACGACCTACTCAACTTCCGGAATCGGAATCCCACCCCGATTTCAAAAAGTCCACTTCCGGTCAAACTCCCAAAAATTTAACTTTCGCCATTTCAAGCCTAATTCAGCTACAGACCTCCAAAACACAATCCGGATACGCTCCTAAGTAGAAAATCACCCAACGGAGCTAACGGAACCGACGAAACTCCATTCTGAAATCGTCTTCACACAGTTCAATAAACTGTCAAAATCCTAGAACTTAAGCTTCCGTTTTAGGGACTAAGTGTCCCAAACCGCTCTGAAACCAGCAACAAACCTCCCGGCAAGTCACATAAACATAAAAAGATATAGGGGAAGCCGTAAATAGGGGATCGGTGTTAATACTTTTAAAACGACCGGTCGAGTCGTTACACATAAGCTACTACTTAATTGCAAGCCTCTTCTGAAAGTTACTGCAAGGCTTTCCATTGCAAGCCTCTTCAAGAAGTTGTTACTCTTCAGGCAGTTACTGCAAGGCTTTTTAGAGCAGCTTTTAAGCTGATTAAATGAGCTACTTGCTTAATTGTAACCCTCTTCAGTGAGCTGTTTCATGACTTTGCATGAGCTACTTGCAAGCTACTTTCATGAGTTAGTTGCAAGCTACTTATTTGATTGCAAGCTTGTTTAAAAAGTCATAGGAATAGTGAATAAATATCCACAACTCAAAATATTCATAATATTACCGTAATTATTATGTTGCTTTTCCTTCTTTTTAGTTAAACCTGCATTAATATCTGGATCTAAGCTGAGACAGTTATAACATAATTTCTAATCTATATGTCACTAGAACTTGAAGCATCACATGATTGCCTATAGGGAAGGCAAACGGTGGGGTGCGGTGCGGTGCGGTGCGGTGCGGTTGTGGGGCAAACCCGCGAAGACTTTAAACTGTACTGTACTGTCCCATATAGCATAATTTATTTTTTTTAACCTACACCGCCCCGCACCACTTAACTATTTTTTTTATTGTTTTCTTTCAAATATATGATAATTGTGAAATTTATAAAATTATTTGTTTGAAGTTCAATTCATCTGTTTTTTGTTTACGGGATTTCTGATGCAAAATAGATATTTATTTGATTTTATTTTTTATTTCTATTGAATGGTCGTTCCATTTATTGAGTCGGTCATTCTTTGATAGATTCATTTCTTCTATTTGGATTAGCTTATACTTTTTTCTTTATGCTATTCAAGATAATTACTAAAAAGGTGAAATTTGCACGAAAATCGACAGCCATAACTAGGTATATAAAATTGCTAAGAAAAGAAGAAAATCAAACCTGGATTTCTTCTTAAGCTGTCTACTAAATATGGTGCTAAAATAAAGATATTGATGCATATATGTGATATATCCGCTAAATGATTCAAATAAATTGAATTGAGAACTGATCTTGAATCTGTATCGAAGAACTTGTTCAAAGATGAAGAAGTTTAAAATGACATATGAGATAGATAACAAAGACACCAAAGATAATTAACTGTTTGATGACTTAAAAAAGGAAGATTAAAAAGAAAAAATTGTCCAACCCGCATAGACCCGCAACCCGTCCCGCCCTCAGTTTTAAGAGAATGGCTTAAAACCCCCGCACCCGCCCTACACGACAAAGTCTTAAAACCCGCACTGCCCCATTTGCCTTCCCTAACCGCTGATTCTTCACGTCAAAAATTTGAAAGATTAGCTGCCCGAGTACCCCTTAAAGACTTCATGTACTGCCGGTGAACGATATCCTGTTCTTCGTGTTTCTGTGATCAAAGTATTTGGCTAAAGAGAAGAAATGAAGGCATCTTCATGCCTTGTATATTGTACCATATAAAAAAATAATACAATTACATGGTTTCCTCGCTACAAAATATTCATTCCTCTGTGAGATTCATGAGATTCATAATCCAAGTATTCGGCATTAGGCTGTCCGTAGGCCACATTGTTGTATCCAAACATATCAAAAACCCTATCATCTGGAATCATGTGTGTGCCACTCTCTCTGCCTTTAAAACTATCCATTGGAGAAGCCCAAGGGCCCGGATTCGAGCTAGAGGCTTCTTGGTTCATGTTTTGTGCGTTATGGCCATGGGGTGAGTTCCCGGCTGCCCTCTTGTTGGAGGAGTTGGTAGTCAGAGATATCGACGCCGATTGTTGCTGCATTTGCTGCTGATTCTTCATTGGTGATTTGGGCCGAAGCGCCTCTATATCAGGAGTTGTAACAACAAGATGTGGTGCTTCTGGAGGTGGATTTCTTCCTCCCCCACCCTGCCAAACTTTCCCATCCTTATCAGCAAAATTCCTTACGTAGGCCTGAAATATTTCCAAATTGTACAGTGAGCATAAGTAAGAAACAGATAGTGTAGCAGCGACTCGGTACAAAGCATAACCCCCTCTAAAATATCCAAATGCCTGCAACTTAAGTTGAAACAATCTGAAGGAGGCAAGTCAGAGCTAAAATATATGATTGTCACCATAAGTGATTAGCCAAAAGATGACCAAAATCTCCTCCTAATGGAGAGAGCAAAGTTTTGAAGCATATGATAGGCAGAAGGTAACAGTAACTCAGTAAGTGTAAACTAGAAAAGAAAAAGGGCATCTGATGAATGATAGGGGTTCAAGGGTTTGCTACCTTTTAGATCACGGAAAGTAAATTTAATGGGTAAAGTAAATGCAACCCAACAAATATAATATTTCCTTTCTCTCGCTTTTTGTTTTTTCCAAATTTGAGATATTCCAGTTGCAATCAATCCTCCAGTATAGATATTGACGAGTATCAGCTCAAAATAAAATTAGCAGGCCAGCTGACATTTTTACCTCAGCATTAAAGTTCGATGAAGATAATCCTTTCCCAAGAGTCAACCAGCCAGATCGAATATTATGGTCTTCACCAAAGAGCTCAAGCCTTCTACGGCCAAGTGCAAAATGCTCAACAATACGGTACATATCTTCAGGTTTTGCAGTTGATCCTGCATTGAGGTGGCCAACAGGGATTTCAGATGAGCTCAGTTAATGGGCATAACCAATACAGAGAGACAATGCAGTTAAACAATAGTCTCATGATTCACATAATCGAATAGTTGTAGAATTTTTCTCAACAAATGCAGATAGGATGCCACAACGATACGACATCGCATGAAGTTTATGTATTGCAGGGTAGTGTCTGAAATATTTTACTTTATCGTACAAGCAAAAATTGTTGAGTACTGACGTGACAGAGCCATCAACGACCAACTAACTTGAACCACAGGAAATAAATAAGGTTTTGTTCAAAACTTGTTAATAAGAATACTGGTAAAACGCCAGGTCTCTTATTCAGCTTTAGCCACAGGCAAGCCTGGAGGTACACCTTAAAGCCAAAGAGAAAATCACAGTGAAGAGTATTGAGAAGAGAGCAGCATTATCTACTCCCTCCATCCCTCATCCTTCACCAAACCACAGGCAAAGGTGAACATTTTTCTGAGTAAACCAAATGACAATGTATAAAATCCTAAAAGGGAAAATAGAAGAGCGCACCATAGAGTTAAGCTAGAGAGAAGGCCCCACTCAAATAAGAACAGCCTTTTCTTATGAGCTCGCAAGATGAGAAGAAGAGAAAAAACAGAATACTCTAATTATTTTCCCTGTCACGTATTGGTGTCCACAACTTGTAAAATTATATAATTACTCAAAAAGACAAGGCCGTCGTTACCATTAAGTGCTAGTACTTTCAGCTTAGTTTCATCAAAAAGCAAACATATGAATGGAGGGTTGATAAGAAAAAAGCATACAGTAAGTTTCCGCAACTATATATTTCATGACTAGTAACTAGTTTTGCAGAGCAAATATAAGCTACATATATAGAGTGGTATAGACAAATACCATAAGGAGGTTCCTCAGCTATAATCACATCAGTGTCGATGTTTGCATGAATAATATGACCATCAGTACTACGACGAACAGTTCCCTTTATGCCCATAAGGCAGTGCTCCTATATCACGATGAGTAGTGGCAGAAAAGTCAATTAATGGTTGTAATGACAAGATTACACCTTGAGAAAGAAAGAGCTGACATAATTTATGAACCTTCGAACGCTGAAACAAAGTATGTGAATCATGTCGTAATCCAGGAGTGGCGTTGGATTTGTTTGTCTTCACCCAACATATGTCTTCGCACCTGCGAAATCCCCACTGCATATAACAAACAGCATTTAAGAACCATGAATGGAACATGTTACTGGTCTTTGACCATAGTGTTTTCTTTTTGTGTCTGTGTCTGTGTGCGCGCGAGAGAGAGAGAGAGAGAGTTATTTTGTGCGGGTGGGGGGAGGGGGTGTCGGGGTGGGTGGGTGGGGGAATAGAATTAAAAGATAGCATGAAACAAGGAAATATGTGACCATATTAAGCTTTCTCATTGTTTCAATTATGTACCTTCTTCAGACATTGACGCCCTTGCTCAAGCCCTACGCCATCACCAACCCAAAGGAAAATGAACGATGGAGTGTCAGCAATTGCCTATGTGACACAAAGACAGCTCAATGATCATAACATATTTAGAACCAGAAAGGAAGAAGCTAACAGGAAAGTGAAAAGCCAAAGATTACCAAGTCATTTTCAAATGTTAGAAAACCTAATGTGTTTTTGTGTGCGTGTATGGGTTTGTGTGTGTTTATGTGCGTACATACGCGTGCGCGCGCGCGCGTGTGTGTGTGTGTGTATTGTATACGTATGCTAAAACTGCATGCTGTGGTTGTCACTGAATGTAATTTCAACACGATGCCGGGAAGACTTGGAAGAGTATAATAGTGAAATAAACAGGAGTAGAGGGGAAAACTTTCACAGCTAAGGTTGTCTGCATTGTTCTCTGCACCATAAAGCAACAGATATGTATTATATTAAAGAACTAGGATCAATATGCAAAAAGTCATACCTCGATCTTCAGATTCATTATTTCCTCAAACGTCCAGTATTCCATATGGTCTGTGACACCAGGAGCTCGATGAACATATTCCTCCCATGGGGGGTCTATCAGAATGACATCAAATTTGGTTCCAAAAAATTCTGGGGACAGCTCCTGCTCACACAAGTCACATTTATAATACATAGGTGGTGAAGCAGCTTTGGCAACAATCTCATCCTTTTTTTGTATAAGTTCTCGAAGCTTGGGATAGTCCTCGACGACACTGGTAAGCTCAAGTTCCCTGATGAAATTTTGAGGCCTCATGCCAGTGTCTACAAAATTTTGGGAGTAATCATTCTGCTCGCCTCTCGAAGGAGCTTTGCCAGGTAGTGCATTAGTTCTAGGAGGCACCCAACCTGCAGGACCCTTATCTTGAACCTGTCCCCGACCTGCCGGCATTAAGGTATTCAAATTAGGACCAGAAAAATTAGGTGGTGCTCCTCTTCCAGGGCCTGGTTGATTAAAATACAACGCAGGATTTGGTAGGTTCCCCATATTAGGGGGAAATCTGGGTCCAGAAGGCCCAGGCAGGACAGGAAGTCCAGGTGGAACACCAAGCATATTCATATCGACCCCTCGAGCTCCTGGCCAAACCACAGGAGGTGAAAATGGTGGAATGAAAACGCCAGGGGAGATGGGAGGACAAGGAGCAGGTGGCATGTTAGGAGCCAGAGATTGCATTGTCCCAGGTGGTGGCATACCCAAGGGTCCAAAGGTTGATCCCATTATTGGCATTGGAAGTCCCAATTGGTGGCTGTCCCTCCCTGTAGGCCTCCCTCTTCCTCCTCTCCCAATTCTACTTCCTTTAGCGCCAGGTGGAACAACCCTACTAAAGGAAGACTGCTCCTGGTTTCCATGTGGAGGTTGTGAACCATTACTTGAAGTTTGGCCACCAGCAGCACGACTGGATGCATCTTCTTTCTGGCCTCTTGTTTTATCTGCCAGAGATTCAACATCATCTCTGTATGATCCCTCAACTGTTGTATCCTTCAAATCTTGACCAGATTGGTCTGAACTGGACATAATTCTTGCTCTATCATTCCTGGAAAATGCATTCTTCTCATCAGCTGGAGCCAATCTTGCATCAGTATTCTGATTAAATTCATTTGTTCTTGCTAAGACAGGTCTGACCTCATCTCTACCGTAGTCAATTGGCCTGGTCTGGATCTCTATGACATCATAATTCTCATTTGAAATTCCATATTTTGACGAAGTTTTTACAGCTTCTGTCCTGTTTCCATCTTTTCTACCACCAGAACGAGGCCTTTCATTGTCAATCCAACCACGTCTGGGTAATTCCCACTCTCTGCCATGTTCATAAGGTGTATCACCTTCTTTCATTTCCTTGTCAGCAAAGTTCCCATGCCTTCTTTTCCACCCATCTCTGGAACCATCGCGATCCCTATTTCTCTCACTCCAGCCATCATCCCTTCCTTTTGATCTATCATCTCCGTAGACATCTTTTTCTTGTTCTTTCCTCCTGAAAGTATCTCTTTTTTCAAATTCCATCTCTAGGCATTCTGAATCATAATGATGGCGCCCACTCCTCTCAGGTGTCCTGGGCCTGTTGGAGGAGTCAGTTTCTCTCCGGCTCCTTTCTCTTACCCATGAACTATCATCATCTACAACTCTTTCACGGCTGGCAACTATGTCACGACTCATGGGATCTTGTGCCTGCCTATGCTCCTCAAATCTATCCTTACCCAATTTATCTTCCCGCATCGGAAAAGCTCCTTTACTGTCTTCATCTATAGCTTCTGATCGGACTCTTCTACTCCTATCAGAATCAGCTCTTCTTTCATCCCTGTCCTGATATTTATCAGCTTTATCTCCATCTGGATCTTTGAGGCTCTCCAACTTTATATCACCTGGTTTTCCACTCCTTACATCAAGCTTTTCCCCATATTCACTTTCTTCAACTTTCCTGGAAGAATCTGATTCATCCCACCTTCTCCTTGAGATTCTCGCCTGCTCAGATCCATGAGCCTTTTCTCTGCTACTCTCCTTTCTTTCCACATATCTACAATCTTTTTCCACCGCATTTTCAAAGTCTCCACCAGTTAACTTTTCACCTTTGCCTTTATTTCTTGTCTCTGAACCATCACCATCAGAAAACTTTGCAGTTGATTTCCATTTATCACTTTCATCAGCTCGAGTAAATCCTCTAACCCCATTTTTTTCTCCATTATCATACTTGCTCTCGAGTTCTCCATCTTGATACCAATTGCTCAATTTCTCCAATGTATTCTCCTCCAGTTTCTTCTTCGTCAACTTAGATCGAGATTCCTTTTTGGTTTCATAGTCATCCTCGTCACCATCAGCTCTGCTTGATCCACCTGACCTTTTACGACTCACATATCTCTCCGCAGTACTTCTCCTCCTTCCACTATCTAAACCTTCAGCATCTTCACAGTTGCCAGACCTTCTTGACTTGCTTGACCTGTATTTTCTCTTATCCTCGCCTTCCCAGTAATCATCATTATCTCTGAACTTATCACCTTTTAACTCTGTGTCATCTTGTGTATTTTGTTTCACATAACTCCTTGCTCGTTCAGGGGAAGCCATTAAAATGGAACCTTCAAAAGTTTCTTCTCGGCAGTTCAGTCAATAAATGACATGCAACCTGCAGAAGTGAAGAGCAATTGAAGAAAAGAAAAGAGAAATAAGAGCCTCCTTTCATTAATTTCACCTACATACAGTAAGCTTGCAGAAGAACCTATGACATAAGAGGAATCCCAAAATCATAAGTTTTATAATAACGAAAACCCCATTAGTTGGACAAATTGTGGGGCAGGCAGATTGACAACCGAACTAGAAACGATATATCACCTTGGTCTTTCCCTCATAACCAAGTGTCTGCTTTTCTTCTTTGTTTCTACATATCCTGCCAAGAAGAAAATTACATTTCTTAAAAGGAAACAACAACTACTACTACAACTCAATCTCAAATAAGTTGGGGTCGGCTATATGAATCCTTCATGACCATTTTAATCATCTCATGCCAATACTATACAAATAAAAATAGAAATAATTACAAAAATAAAATAAGAATAAGAAGTATCAGAAATTCTTAATATATTCTATTGAGGTATAAAGCTCTAAAAGGCTAACAACTCCTAAAAAGAATAGGAAATAGATAAAAAGTGCTAACATGACCAAAACATATTTGCCACTAATAGGTATTGCCTATATAGATCTTTTTCTTCCATTGTGCCCTACCTTTCTCTAACTTTGCATGGATCCTAAGAGATTGTACATCCTTCGGCGCAACTTCTTTCCAAGTGATTTTAGGCCTACCTCGTCTCCTTTTAATACCTTCACTCACCATGGTTTACATCTACAAACTGGTGCATCTGGAGGTCAACGCAGAACATGACCAAACATCTCAAGCGACCTTCCCTCATTGTAACCTTGATGTGTGCTATTTGAACCTCTTAAGAGAGGTTCTACGGAGATGTTTGGAGGCTAGAGGTGTACCTGCAACGTACAATAGGATGATTAAGGACATGTATGATGGAGCTAAGACCCAGGTAAGAACAGTCGGAAGAGACTCGGGTCACCTCTCGGTTGTTATAGAGTTACACCACATATCAGACCTTAGCCCGTTCTTATTTTCCCCCTTGATGGATGAATTGACGCGATACATCCAAGCGGAAGTGTCATGGTGCATGTTATTTGCAGATGACATAGTACTGTTGATGAGACGTGAGACGGTGTTAACACTAGGCTGGAGGTTTGGAGACAGACTCAGGAGTCTAAGGGTTTCAGGTTAAGCAAGACTAAGATAAAGTACTTGGAGTGCAAGTTCAGTGACATTACTCATGAAGCGGTGGTGGAAATGAGGCTTGATACACAAGTCATCACGAAGAGAGAAAGTTTCACGTATCTTGGGTCCATAATCTAAGGTAATTGGGAGATTGACGATGATGTCACACATTGTATTGGAACGGGTGGATGAAATGGAGACTCGCATTTAGTGATAAGAATGTGCCAACAAAACTTAAAGGTAAGTTCTATAGAGTGGTTGTTAGGCCGACTATGTTATATGGCGCGGAGTGTTGGCAAGTCATGAGCTCTCATGTCCAGAAGTTGAAAGTAGCGGAAATAAGGATGCTGAGATGGATGTGTGGGCATACTATAAGAGATGAGAACAAGATGCGGGAAGCGAGGCTGAGATGGTTCGAGCATGTGAAGAGGAGATGCCTAGATGCCCTAGTGAGAAGGTGTGAGAGGTTGGCCCTAGTTGGTCTGAAGAGAGGTAGAAGTATACCAAAGAAGTATTGGGGAGAGGTGATAAGGCGAGACATGGCATACCTGCAGCTTATCGAGGACATGACCATTGATAGGAGGGTATGGAAGTTGAGAATTAGGGTAGAAGGCTAGTAGGTACTCGAGCGTATCTCTTTTTCATACCCGTAATATCAATATTATTCCCATACTTTCATACACTTAGATTTCCAGTACTACCAGTTATTTTATTTTATTTTTGCTTCGATTACCTTATTATTTCGTTGTTGTTAATGCTCCTGGTCACTGCTTCTTTTTCATTATTGTATCCATTACTAATGTTTCTTTTTAATAATGTTGTGACTATGCTTTTATTAAACCGAGATTCTATCGGAAACAACCTCTCTACCTTCCCAAGGTAAGAGTAAGATATGTGTACACACTACCCTCCCCAGGCGGGAACACTGGGTTTGTTGTTGTTGTGTGCTATTTGAACCTTCTAACTAATGTAGTCATTTCTAATTTTGTCTAATCTTGTATAAACGCACAGGCGCACATACAATATAAAACTAACTTTTAAAGGGATATTTCCAAAATATACAACAACCTTTTGAAAGGGATATTTCCAAATATAAAACAACTCAACTATGGATAACTATATCCATGATGAATCTTCCTAGACTGAAATATCAAATTTAATCAATCAAAAGATGTCCATACAGCCTGATTAGGGAAGATAGTAAATCCAGCCACTACCAAGAACTCTTATTATGGAGTCATTATACAGTCAAAGTTGGCAATTAAAACCAGAATCAGAAGTCCATCCAAAATCTATCCCGTCCTCCGGACTCAGCTAGAACCCCAGAAAGTAATGATAATATCTCCTAATTTTTAGAGGCTCGGCTAAGGAAAAATCCTAGTAGCCATCACACACAGAATAATTATGACTAGGCAAAAAAAGGATGTCTACCACAAGAAGATTATATTTTTTGTTTTAACACTAGTATAGTAGCATAGAATCAAAAGAGTGCAAAAGTAATATTTGACAGAGAACAACTCATCCAAAAGCCATTATTATAGACTGCATGACTGAGCCCTTACTCCATCCTCTATAAAAGAAAATGTTGGGAGGGAAAGAGCAACACAAGATTTTAAAATCTCTATAGTCTTTGTTACATTACATTAACTCTTCATTTTCCTTCCCATACCCGTGAGATACTAGGTATCGGTACTTCGTGCAAATCCTTCAATATACTAGTTAAAAATTCAAACACACGCATAACCAACACGTGACTGATCCGTATTACCCAAGTCCATTAAAGCATACACTCTCTAGTTCAATGAGAGTATCCTTGACTTTGAGGCCAAAAAATAAATTGAAAATAAAATTCAATTGAATTATTTCTTTCCACATTTTATTATAGCCCAAACCTAAAAATGACTATCAAACGGGCATCATAGTTCATTAAATAACAAAAATTCTATCTTTCATCATGCCCTTATTATCTTTTCTTCCATAAATTATCAGAAGATAAACTAACATGGGAAGCAAAAAGAATTCGAAAAGTCACAATGAAAATTATACATAGTTCCATATGCCAATTCA
The DNA here is from genome assembly GCA_005239505.1 of Nicotiana paniculata. NCBI lineage: Eukaryota > Viridiplantae > Streptophyta > Magnoliopsida > Solanales > Solanaceae > Nicotiana > Nicotiana paniculata. The sequence goes on along the minus strand of ML344792.1, from coordinate 8,253 downwards.
CAACTTCCTGTTTTACCATTAAGATATTGGGAACAAAAGTGATTAGGGTTTATGTTTGGCGAGAACGGAAGAGTTAGAGAGAAGAGGAACTTACAAAATTCAGATTAGGCCGGAAAATCGGAGAGAGTTGAGTTGAGAGGAGCAAAGTCTCAACTTTCGAAATTCTATTTGCCCTAATCTCAATTTTTTCAAATTATGAATTCGGGTCCATTCAATCGGATCCAAAATATCTTTTCTTTTAAAAATATTTAACTCAAATAACTGTTCACTTAATATTTAAAACTAAATAACAGTAAATATATAATATATGCATAATTTATATATAATATATCTATATATATATATATATATAATATATGCATAATTTATATATAATATATCTATATATATATATATATATATAAAATCATATATAAGTAATATATAATTTATGTATATCGACTAGAAAATATAAATATTGACAGATTCTACTACTAGTATTTTGCAAAACTGTTTTTTCCCCTTCTTTTGACAAGTACAGCCCTATAACCTTTTGATATGTATACGGGTAGTGTAACTTATTTCGTAGAGGTTTGTATTATAAATATCAATACTAATTATGCTCAAACAGATTATCTCACGTAACTTTTTGTTAATTGTCAGGTAAATAATTATATAAATAAACTAGTAAAATTGCTCGCGTTCCGCGCCATCATAACAGATGTCACTAAATTTGTAAAACAGCGTGTTTGTAAAGATTGAAAAGTGTGCGTATGGAATAATCATAAATACTTAGTAAGTTTTTTGGAAAAAAGATAAACACTAATCATGAACTATAGAAGTGCCATGCAACTTTTTTGTGTCCTTCTTGATAAATATATATAGATATAGATTATTTTGGGGTTAACTTATATATAGTGTCATACGCATACCTAATACTAACAAATTGTTCACTCTTCCAATACAAAGAACTAAATGTTATAAATATATATTATATTATAGATGTTCATAAGTTTTCTGAAGAAGGTTATCTATATGGGACTCCATCGTAAATATGTTTATCTATTTGGTACTCTATTGGAAATAAGCTTCCTGAAGAATCTTATCATTTCGGTACTCAGTTATGGATAAACATTACCCCCGGTAGAAGATTATCTACATCTGGTACAGTAGCAGCTTACAAGCAGCTTACACAGCAGCTTGCAGTAGCAGCTTACAAGCAGCTTCCACAGCAGCTTGCAGTAGCAGCTTACACAATAGCTTCCTTCTTTTATAAATAGAGGAGATTTCAGTTCATTATGTACATCAGTTTGAAAATTCAATAATATATCAGTTTCTCTCTACACTTGTCTTTAGTTTATTTACTTTACAGTCATTATTTTATAACACGTTATCAGCACGAACCTCTGCCATATCGAGCAAATCTTTGAAAGTATCCAAGGTATGAACTTTCTTGTTCTAAATATATATTTATCATGTATGTTAATCACGTCTTTCTAGCCAACTAATGATGTAGATGCCATTTTACTTGGATGAGATCTCGTGAAATTGAAAAAAAAAAATTACTTACGCTATTATATAATGGTGAGACTACCCCAGTAGTTTCAGTGGAAAACGGTTGGGGCTATGTATACTTATACAGTCGCTATTTTGATACTTATTTTCCTTTTGATTATCTTAATAAAGGATTACAAAATGGGTAACATTATTAGATTCACTTAAACTCCAGCAGAGTTTGCAAAAAATATACAAACACCAGAAGTGGTTGTGTTTCGTATATCTCTTTGTAACTAAGTTTTGTTAACCACCAGAAGTGGTATATGCCTATGGCCACCAGAAGTGATAATTTATGTTATCTATGGTTACAATTGAAGATAAGTTAGAGAAAATTTCTCTATATTACTTGCATGCCTCTATTTGCTCCTGAAGTAGCATTTCTAAGCCATCACACAATTTGGTGTGATTAATGCACGTTCAGATAATTATGTTCCATTACCTGAAGGATGAGAACTTTTGATAAATATTAATCCATTCCCTGAAGTGAATGTGACAATATATGAACGCGCTCTTGATGTAAATATATTACAATTCACCTCCAGAAGAGGTAATATGATTGAGAGAATATATACTCAATATTTCGTATTTTAAATTTTCTCCTGAAGAAGTAACACAATTAAAATTTCCTCCTGAAGTAAGAAAATATGATGAAAGTGTGTCTTTTTGTGCTTAAACAAAATAATGAGCTATTCAAAGTTATTTTTTTATGCACATTTTCATTCCCTGGAGTGAATGAAGAAATACATCTACTCACCTCCTGAAGAGCTAGAATAACAGAGGATATAAATATTATTTTGTAGCATAAAAATCATTGCAGCACGTGCCTGTTGTACATAAAACATCTTGAAAATTTTATTAAGTATCATTCTAAGGCAAATGCATTCTTGTAGAATGCTTTCTACTGCACCACATTAATATATTATGGTTAGTTATTGAGTTCCCCGAAGGAAATAACAACTCATATATCTTTCCCTGAAGGATGTATTGATTATGTGGTTGTCGCTTAGATACAAAATATTCAGATGTTAATGGCATTTCTCCCTGAAGGAGATATTCGTCACAAAGTTGGTGGTAAAATTACTGAAATTCTTGATTTCTTACATTTATAATTTATAATTTTCTTTATATTATTTATTGGATTATGATTTTCTCTCATGATACCAGAAGTGTCTGAGCAATATTTGATAGTACAAAATGTATCAATAACTCCTGAAGAGCTAACTGCTTGTCTAGATGACACATGACACCAGTAGTGTCTGATAAATATTAGATTGTGAATAATAAACGAAGGCTCTCGAATAGCTTTTATACAAATATATCATTCATATTATATGATTATGGTCAAACATATGTTGTAATAAACCTGAAGTTTACTAATACAAATGGAGTACTAGATAGATAATCTTCTTCAATAATATTTTCAGGAAGATTATCTACAACAAAGTAATAAATGGACATCAACAATAATATTTTCATTATACTCCCCCTTGGATATTCATTATTATGTGCTTTGTTAAAACCTTACTAGGAAAAAACCCCGTGGAAAAAATCCTGATCAAGGAAAAAGAGCACACTAATAATATACATTAAAAGTTGCCTCATTAAAAACTTACCAGGAAAAGCCTAGTGGGAAAAAACCTGAGCAAGGAAAAAAGAGTACATTGCATATTTTACTCCCCCTGATAAAGACTCTGTGTAGGAGAAGAGTCATATCTTGCTAGCAAATTAGCAGAAAATGATGTGTCAGGCCTTGTAGCATTAGCAAGATACATTAGTGCACTAATTGCACCGACATAGGGTACTTCGGGACCAAGGAGTTCCTAATCCTCTTCTAGAGGTCGGAACAAATACTTATTTACTTCAAGTGATCGAACAACCATTGGTGTACTTAATGGGTGCGCTTTGTCCATGTAAAAGCATTTTAAGACCCTTTTCTGTATAAGAAAATTGATGGATAAAGATCCTATCTACTAAATGTTCAGTTTGCAGACCAAGGCAAAATTTTGTCTTTTCTACATCTTTCATCTCAAATTCTTTCTCAAGATATTCAATTGCTTTTTTGGAGCTCTTCTAGAGTTCCAACAATATTTATGTCATGAACATAAATAGAAAATATAACAAATTATAATGTCATTTTCATTATAAAAATACATGGACAAATAACATCATTTATGTAACCTTCTTTCAACAAATATTCACTAAGGCGATTATACCACATGCGCCCAAATTGCTTTAAACCGTACAAAGATCTTTGTAATCTGATCGAGTACATTCCTCGAGACTTTGAATATATTTTTCAGGCATTTTAAATCCTTCAGGGATCTTCATATAGAATTAATCAAATGAGTCATATAGGTTATGACTTACATTTAAATGGCATGACATCTTCGGGTGTCTGGACTACAAGCCCGATCCTCATAATCTTTTACAATATTATGCACTACATTTTATCAAACATATCGTCAACGATCATTTCACATCGATTCCTAAACAACATAATTTGTTGAGATCTCATCACTTTCCTTATTTCAGGTACCTAAACTTCTTGTGGAGTTTCATGAAAATGTTATGTCGCGGGCTCTTCTATAGCTTATTTCCTCCTTATTATGATCATTTGCTCCTATCATTTTCAAGGATTGTTACCTTTGGAACCTATTGGTCTACCACGCTTCATGCATACAGTAAACTCCATCCTACAGGGACTTTAATTTTAATAGGAGCATTCGCAGCTGAAATATGATATTTAATTATGGATCAGCAAATGCTTCTGGCATTTGACTTGAATTATCTTCTGAGTAAGGATCATACTAATGATAATTCGATTCATAGGGCATATTTTTCAGCTGTTTATTCCATCACCCAAATGTTAGAAAAACTAACATATATCCCCAATATTCCTTGGGAAACATATCTTTGTGCATTGTGGTTGAGAAATTAATCATATACCACACATCAAAAGATAGTAGTAAAAATATTTGGTTTCTGATCCTAAACCAATTTTGAGGGGAGGACTTATCATATTTTATTGGCCTCATGCATACACGTGCTGCTATATGCAATTTAGAAAATCTTAGACCAACACATGAGGATTTGTTCTCATAAGCGATAATTTAGCTTTTAATAGGAGGTATTCAATGCTAAACTAGCTTGGATATAAACCAGCATCATCAAGATCAACTATCTTGATTTCATAATCTGAAATATATGCTCTTAATTGATAAAAGCGATTTCAAATGCCAAACTGCAGGTTGACAATAATCACACATGTAACCATCTCATATATACATCTATAAGTGGTTCATACGATAGGTGAATGTGCCCATATTTACCTTTTATATATTTCAGATTATGGTCTTAGTCCCAACTTTTGCTGGTATAATCAATTTATTATGAGAACAAGCAACACAAGAGAATTCTTGAAGAATCTTCTAGTTCTTCAGTATATGCTTATTTGAATTCTCAAATAGCTCATCTAAAAATGGCAAATTGAAACTTCAGGTTTATCATGGCATGTGCATATCTTAGTAAACTTTTGGTTTACTATAGCATAAACTTTTGCATTAGTAAACTTCTGATTTACTATGGCTACTTTTGTATTAGCAAATTTCTGATTTACTGTAGCTACTTTTGCCTCAGTAAAACTTCTGGTTACTGTGACTGCTTTTGCATTATATTGCGATATTTAAATGGAACTCTTGATATGGGTTTGTTTTATGCTAACAAAGATAGTGCAGATCTTGTTGGTTATGCAGATGCAGGTTATTTATCTGATCCCCATAAAGCTCGATCTCAAACCGGGTACGTATTTACTTATGGAGGTACTGTCATATCATGGCGCTCCACAAAGCAATCTATTGTTGCTACTTCTTCAAATCATGCTGAGATAATAGCTATTTTTTTCCTAGTACGAGGCACATAATAATGAACATTCAAGGGGGAGTATTATGAAAATATTATTGTGGATGTCCATTTATTACTTTGTTGTAGATAATCTTCCTGAAGAAGATTATCCATCTAGTACTCCATTGAAGTTTATCTACAAGCAGTTGATGCAGGCAGGTTGCAAGAAACTCAATGAAATGACTTGCAACAACTTCTTGGTTTGATGAGATTAGTTTAAATCGATCGGAAATAGTGGTGGGTAAAATTCTTTACAAATTCATGAGATTAGTTTAAATCGATCGGAAATAGTGGTGGATAATATTCTCTACAAATTCAACTTTTGAGAAGATGGTATACAAGATTGGAATGCGGAGACTCAAATATTTGAAACAAGGTTTTCATCAGGGGGAGTAAAATACGCGATGCACTTTTTTTCCTTGCTAAGGCTTTCCCCCACAGGGTTTTCCTTATAAGGTTCTTAATGAGGCACCTAGCAATGCGAGTATTAATAAATATGTGTAGTCTTTTTCCTTCACTAGAACTTTTTCCACGGGGTTTTTCCTGGTAAGGTTTTAATAAGGCACATTATCTTTTAATGAACATCCAAGGGGGAGTATTATAAATATATATTATATTATGGATGTTCATAAGCTTCCTGAAGAAGGTTATCCATATGGGACTCCGCCGTAGATACGTTTATCTATTTGGTACTCTATTGAAAATAAGCTTCCTGAAGAAGCTTATCATTTAGGTACTCAGTTATGGATAAACATTACCCCCGGTAGAAGATTATCTACATCTGGTAAGCAGCAGCTTACACAGCAGCTTGCAGTAGCAGCTTACACAACAACTTCCTTCTTCTATAAATAGAGGAGATTTCAGTTCATTATGTACATCAGTTTGAAAGTTCAATAATATATCAGTTTCTCTCTACATTTGTCTTTAGTTTATTTACTTTACAGTCGTTATTGTATAACACTAAATTTATAGTTGCAACTTAGTAACAAAAAATAATATATCAAACAACATATTTTATCTTGGTTCAATCTCCATAAACTACATGTTTAAATCAGAGGCGGATCTAAAATTTAAAGGTGACGGGTGCCAAAATTTTATTTAATGTACACCTTATAATAACTACTAATATATAGTTTGTTCGGAACGATTGTCCGGGTCATTTTTTAGTTTATTTGGACAATTTAATAAGCACTTTATTTGCAAATATAAAAATTACATCATTTTTCAGACCCTACTTATGAAATTTCATTGGGTATATATATTATTATTGTCGTATAAAAATTACATCTCACACATTAAGAAACAAATATAATTAATATTTTGAAGAAGGAATCACACTTTTATTATTAATAATACAAGTAAAATCAATATTTTCACTAGGGAACTACATTTTTTTGTTTGTTAAAAATAAATTTGCATAAGTAAAATAAAATCTTTAATAAGGGAACTCCATCGATCAGAATAAGAAAAAAAAAATTCTTCAATAGATAAATTATACTGCATAAATAAATACGGAATTAGATAAACTACAAGATCTCTAAATTTAAAATCATAATCTAATGTTTGCGAAATATTCATCATAATTTATTACTAAAGAGATTTAAATTGTATTTACCAATCATAGAATAACACAATTTTTTATATTATAAAAGAAGAAATTACAAATTAATTTTGATCTCAATCTAAATCAAGACCCAAGTTTTTTTGATTTTGAAAGAAGAAAACTAAAAGATTTGAGATTAAGAGAAATGTTTGTATTATGAAATTTTTAAATTTTGGTGGCTCTTGTCTGAGTGTTCTTGCTAAATATAATAGATAAATTAATAGAATAGAGGGAAAAAATAAAAATAATAAACGACAAATAGGAAATTGGGAGGTAGCCAAAAAGGAAAATGACTGGGATAAAAGAAATAAAAAGCACAACGAAAAGGGAAAGTCAGACAAGGTTCAAGATAAATTTCAACTTGAATTTTGCACACGAGAAAAGCTTTCAAAAAGGTCTACCAGTCATGACACATTTGTCTAGTTTGTAGATGGGGTGGCAAGATCATATATTTAACCTAGTTTAAATTTTTTATATATATAAATATACGATAATTTTACCAACCGAGCGGGTGTCATACCACCCCACCCATAAGAGTGGATCCGCCCCTGGTTCAAATACCAACTTATAATTATATAAAGCAACAAAATACAAAATAGCCCTTGTATTTGATTTTTTTTTTATTTCTAAAATTTTGATGAACTAGCGCTATCTTTATGCTATATTTGTTCTTAATTATGCAAACGTTGTGTCTATAGTAACGACTAACGAGTAAGGGTGTGCAATCGAATCGGTTTATCGATAAATTNTTTCGATTTCGATTTTGTCCACTTCGCTTATCGATTTATCGATAAATCGATAAGATATACTAAAAAGACAACTATACCCTTATTCTATAATACCCCTTATTCTATAATACCCCTAACTTATTATTTTTCTTTTTCACTTTCCTTTACCGGTTTACCCTAACAAAAATAGGGTAAAGAAGCCAGTCAGTACTCAGTACTCCCTAATCCCTAATTCCAGAAGCCCAGCATCCAGTTCGGCGGTTCCTCCCTAATCCCTAATTCCTCCTCTTCAAGAATCAAGACTTCCGAGTTTCGAGTGGCGAGTTCCGTCGACGATCGAGTGTCGACCACAGTACCACCACACCATACACTAGTACACCACCCTATTATTTCCTCTTCAAAGTTCAGAGACTTCCGAGTTCATTGTTCACTGGTTCAGTTCTTGAGTTCTTCAGTTAGCCAATTCATGCAAAAGTCGTTCTTACA